>SSNQ01033639.1:0-26516 GCA_006942095.1 Nothobranchius kuhntae | reverse complement strand
ACTTAAAATCAACAAGCTGCAGTTATTTGTTGTTTAAATACTTTTGAACCTCAGGAGTTATCAATTAAATCTGCTGAAAGCCCAAGATTTTTTAAATCATGTGCAACGATCAGTCTTTGATTAGCCATGTTTATCATCATTATCGGCATCATAATGCATCACAACACGACTGGTTTCTTTAAAGTGACGGTGTGGAGTGTTCCTGGCGATAGGTGGCAGTAAATACCTAAATCATTGCAAGCAAGCATCATTTTTGTGTTCCAGTAAGACCGCACCAACGGATGGCCATTACAGTCAAAAATCCTTGGGATTGCAACCTCCAGCAAAATAACAAGAACTTTAGATTCCCTTTCATCACTTGCAGGGAGTGAAGAGGTAAATGTGTTAAAAAAACAATATTTATTAATGCTAAAAGTTTTGTAACCATTTGTTACAAATCAGTAAATACATTCTGTCCACACTGGCTTCCGTAGAAGGAAAAATAGCATCCAATTAGGGTTGTCACGATACTAAAATTTCAAACTCGATTCGATACTTGAAAAAAAAACTCGATACTCGATTTCGATACTATTTAAAAACACCCATTTATTGAACAAGTTTATTCAAAATATAACATTCCTCAATTTATATTACAAAAATTAAATGTTAAGAATTAAGTGTATTAAGTGCTTAAACCTTTCAAGTATCAGCATTTATTAAAACGTGCATACAAAAACTGGTGAAAGTTAACACTTTAAATCATGAATTGTCTCACTATATATAAACACTATTTGCAGAGTGATGTTTTGCTGCTTAAACTCTGTTTAAGGTGCATTTTTGTCATAAGATGTAATGCCATATGTTTTGTTCTGTACTTTTGAACAACTCTGTTGGTCAATAAAGGGAGAAAACGAGTAGGACAAAGGAACATCTACCGGTAATCTTAATAAAAACAGACTGGCGCACGGCAGTGACGTCATTAAAAGCGCCGGTTAGATTAGCCGCAGCTAGTCTGTTTACGCCTAGAAATCCCAGACCAGACCCGCTCCAAACGAACAGGGGAATCACGTTAATGATTCCTAACAAAAGCTTTCGACATGAAGATGTTTTGGTGCAGATAATGTCTTATTTCAAGGCTCCACCATGGGTGCCCGTCCGCACCCGTTATATGGATATACGCTGACGGCGATTCGGCGATGGACCTACGGTAAATACCCCGGGGAATCCCAGTAGCACCAAAGTTGTCAGCGTGAGTAAACAAACGTACTGCATGCTAGAAATTAAGTCCGGGTTGCAATAAACGGGAGTTTCCTTTAAGCACATAAGCGTGAATATACAACTACGTGTCGGACTTGGTATGCTAATTAAGTTGGGCTGTGAAGCGCCTCCCAAATTCGCTGTTTATGTTTTTGTTTATTTATTTGGCAGACAAAACTTGGATCGGAGACAACTCGCGTGGGAAATTGCTATGTAGCCATGCAGCGTCTTCTTCTTCTGTTTGTCTGGGAGGCGGAGGCTGCTTTACGGCATCTGGCTGTCGTGCGTGTCGGTGTACTTGAAGAAGGCTGTGTATAATAGTCCATAATATCGATACCACAGTGATGGAATATCTCATTTAGATACCACTTTTAGTATCGATTTATATCTGGGTATCGATTTTTTTGACAACACTAGACACAACAGAGCCACACACACACACACACCAAGCAATGTGTTTATGGTTACATTGTGATTTTTTTAGTAAATATTCTATTTGGCGAGAGATAAACTTTGTTGTATTTCTCCTAGTGGATCTATAATTAACCGGGTAAACTAGCAGTAGCACATTCAACGTCAAGGAAAGCAAAAAGTTATCAGGAGAGGGAGAATGTTTAAGTGGTTAGCAGCAGTGTGCTAGACGGTGGCCCCCTCCATGAGGCCACCATAGCTCAGCAGGACAGCATTGTAGCTTCTGTGGAGAAAAACACTTGGAGAACAAATATAGTTAACAGCTGAAATTGCAGAAAATAATACAGTTAAAGAGCAGATTGTAGAAGAAAGTAGTAGAGTGTGAAAAGTGGTCAATGTATCCTCCAGCAGTCTAAGCCGATAGCAGCATAACTACAGAGATAACTCTGGATAACCTAGCCATTTTAGATGGACTCATGTTGGAGGCAGGGCAAGGGAGAGCCGTCTTTACAGACTGTACACTCCACCTCCCTCTACTCCCCCACTTGTCCAGATCTAGGCTAACATCAGATTTTAACCATAGGCCCTATCAAATAAAAATGTTTTAAGCCTAGTCTTAAAAGTAGACAAGGTGTCTGCCTCATGGACTAAGGCTGGGAGCTGGTTCCACAGGAGAGGAGCCTGATAATGAATAGATCTGCCTCCCATCCATTCTGGGAACCACCAGTAAACCTGCAGTCTGAGAGCGAAGTGCACGGTTAGGAACGTATGGAACAATCAGATCACTGATGTATGATGGAGCTTGATTATTAAGAGCTTTATATGTGAGAAGGAGGATCTTAAAATCTATTCTGAATTCAACAGGTAGCCAATGTAGGGAAGCTATGACAGGAGAGATATGATCTCTCTTTTTAATTCTCATCAGAACTCTAGCTGCAGCATTTTGGACAAGCTGAATACTTTTAACTACGTTCTGTGGACTTCCTGAGAGTAATGAATTACAGTAATCCAGTCTTGATGTAATAAATGCATGAACTAGTTTTTCAGCATCACTCCTGGAAAGGATGCGTCTAGTCTTAGCAGTATTCCGAAGGTGGAAAAAGGAAATCCTACAAACCTGTTTAACCTGGGATTTGAATGACATGTCCTGGTCAAAGATAACACCAAGGTTCCTTACTTTGTTCTCGGAGATTATTGAAATGCCATTTAGGTCAGGTGACTGACTAAGCAATTTCCTTTTCTGGATTTCTGGTCTAAAGATGAGAACTTCTGTCTTGTCTTGATTTAAAAGCAAAACTTTTAGAGTCATACAAATTTTTATGTCCTCAAGACAAGCCTGTAATCTACCTAACCAATTAGGTTCATCAGGGTTAATGGATAAATAGAACTGAGTATCGTCAGCATAACAGTGGAAGTTTATCCCATGCTGTCTAATGATTTTACCAATTGGGAGCATATATATAGTAACAGAAATTGGTCCAAGCACTGAACCCTGTGGTACTCCACAAGTAACCCTGGAGTATGAAGATTTGTCATGTACATTTACTTTTTTTTTTTTTTTTTAACTTTCTCTTTATTGATTGTCTTCTTCTTTTACATGTATAACTAAAGAACTAACAAACTAAACTAGAGAGGGCAAGGTGACCTAACAGGCATTTACCTCTGTTCCTGTATTTCAGGCTGGACATCATCATGTTTCTTACATATAGTTAGGGCTGCTCAATTAATCAAATTTTAATCACAATTACGATCTCAGTTTTGAACGATTATAAAAACAAAACAGGGCGATTATTTGCTCCTCCCACAGTGTTGCCAACTTGGCGACTTTGACGCTATCTCCAACAGCTTTTCAGACTCCCTTCTTAACTTTTTAAATCTACCTGGCGAACACCTCAGAAACATCTCTGGTAATCCTTAGCTACTTTCTGGATAACTGTCGTCGACATTTCCTGCAGGTTAGCTAAACACTCCGCCTGCTCTCCGAACCGTTCTTCAGGACATTAGGAAAGGGAATGATGTAGTGATGTGTCGGTCGTTAAAGAAACAGCTCTCAGAGCCGGCTCCTTGTTGGAGT
Organism: Nothobranchius kuhntae; assembly: GCA_006942095.1. Lineage (NCBI taxonomy): Eukaryota > Metazoa > Chordata > Actinopteri > Cyprinodontiformes > Nothobranchiidae > Nothobranchius > Nothobranchius kuhntae. The sequence continues at coordinate 22,795 of SSNQ01033639.1, read as the reverse complement.
AACCAGAGTGAGTGACACACACACCGCACCTGCGGACTCCTGAGCCGCTAAAAACAGCTAAATGTGCGCGTGCTAAACACACGTGCAGCTTGCCCCTGATTGCTGTGAGACCAGGTTGGGGGGTGGGGGGTGCAGCTGTGGTTGGGACACTTATTACATTAACTGATGGACTTGTAAATAAATAGTTTATAAATAAGGTAGAAATAAGTTCCTTACGCTGATAAATAATAACTAATCTCTCTGAGGACACGGTGCTAGTGCACTCTCCTACAGCACCTTGACACGACTAAATACATATTAGAAATTCCCACCCGACCGTATCGTATGCCTTTTCTGCATCAAGCCCAATGAGAACTGTTACGTTTTTTTTTAAGTATCTGGTCAATAATATGAATGGCCCTTCTGATATTATTGTGCGTTTGTCTATTACTTGCTTGTCATCCCAGCAAAACCATCCATACAGCACAATATCTCAATCCAGAATGACTTCCTATCTCTGGCTCCTTCAAAGGCAGTTCGAAATCTGGGTATTGTGATTGATGAACACCTGGCCTTTAAAGATCATGTTGCCTCTGTTGCTCGTTCATGCCGCTTTGCGCTGTATAACATACGAAAGATCAGACCATACCTAACACAACATGCCACCCAGCTCCTGGTGCAATCTACTGTCATCTCCCGCCTCGACTACTGCAATGCTCTTCTAACTGGTCTTCCAGGCTGTACTGTGAGACCTCTTCAAATGGTCCAGAACGCAGCGGCGCGTCTGGTCTTCAATCAGCCTAAAAGAGCACACGTCACCCCTCTGTTCATTGAGCTCCACTGGCTACCGCTAGCAGCACGCATCAAATTCAAATTGCTAACACTAGCATACAAAGTCCGAGACGGTACGGCTCCCATCTACCTGAATCCTCTTGCAAAGGCTTACGTCTCGGCCCGGCCGCTCCGGTCATCACAGGATTGTCGGCTAGCAGTGCCCACACCACGCTCAGGACAATCCAGACTTTTCTCATGCATCGTTCCACAAATGTGGAATGACCTTCCAAACACTACCAGAACTGCAGCTTCCTTTTCTATTTTCAAGAAACTCCTGAAGACCCTGCTCTTCAGAGAGCATCTTCTTAACTAGCACCTTGCCTGCACCCGTCCCCCCTCTCTATTGTCCACTCCTTGTTCCCTCCTCTCCATGACTGATGTCAATGTGTTGTTGTTACTGTTGTTGTTAGCCTCAAGGGCAAAATGCCGATTATCACTTGTAAGTCGCTTTGGACAAAAGCGTCTGCTAAATACATAAACATAAACATTTTACCTATGAAGCCTGTTTGATCCTCCTCTATCAGCATGGGCATCAATATGCTTAGTCTTTTAGCCAAAATCGCAGCAAATAATTTATAGTCTACATTTAGCACGCTAATTGGTCTATATCCTTTGGGGTCAGTTTTATCTTTTCCTGCTTTTGGTATAACAGAGATATAAGTTTCACGCCATGATGGTGGGAGCCCCCCCCCCCACTCAGAGTGTAGTTGAAAGGGGCCTTCAGTAGTGGGATTAAATGTCCCATCATCTGCCTATACCACTCTGGTGGGAATCCGTCACATCCCGGGGCTTTAAACGTTTTAAGTCTGGAGATCTCAATGTTAATTTCTTCCTCTGATATTCCTCTAACAAGTTCTTCATTCTGCTGTTTACCTATAGATGGTAGATCTAAGCTGGACAAGAAATTCCAAATCTTACACTCGTCTACTTTATCTGGCTGCGTGTATAGCTCTGAGTAATATTCTTCAAATGCTCTCTGAATTTCTTTGAGTTTATTAGTTATTCTATTTGTTTTTAAGTTGCGCACTTTATGAATAGTGTTTTCCTAAGCCTCCATGATAGTAGCCTGGCAGCTTTGGATCCTGCCTCATACCACCTTTGTCTATTATATTTAAAAAAAAAATTCAATTTCCTCACTTAAGATTTAGTCAATTTCCTGCTTGACTGGCCTCATCTTCTTCAATACCCTGGGGCACCTTGTGACGGCGTGCAGCTGTTCCAATATTTAAAAATTTTCCTGCAAGTCTGCTAGCTGCTTTGCTTTCATCTTCTTTAGGATTGCACATTTTGCTGTAATTTTACCCCTAAGGTATGCTATGCTTTTGCCACATCCCATAAGATTGTAGGATTAACTGTCCCATTATCATTGAGTTCTAGGTATATTTTTAACTCCAGTCCCATTTCTTTTTTAAACGACTCGTTATTTAACAGACCTGTGTTAAGCCTCCATAGGGTGTTTTTGGGGCTCATTTTAAATCCAATCCTCATAGTTAGTCCTGAGTGATCAGATAAATCTTTCTGTCTGATTACACAATTCTTCACTCTGTGGAGGTCTTTTCTAAAGGTAAAAAAATAATCAATCCTCGAGTGCATATCATGCATTGCTGAATTAAGTGTAAATTTGTGCTCCTTTTTGTGTAAATACCTCAATGTATCAATAAGCCCCAACTCAGATAACATTTTTTTTACTTGTTTCTCTAATTTAGTCCCCCTCCGGTCCCGACTAGTTGTATCCCATTTTGGAAGCAGATTGAAATCTCCTGCGCATATACACATTCCAACACTTTCTGCGGCAATAAGACTGAATATCTCCTTAAAAAACCCCAAACTACTACCAGGAGGTGCATATATATTACACAGCGTGACGTCTTCCTGTTCAATTTTCCCTTTCACTACCACAAACCTTCCCTCTTTATCTTTATATTCTCCAGAAAATTCAAAACCAACTTTATTTGGTATCAGAATGGCCACTCCTCTTTTTTCCCCAGATCTATGTGAGGAATAATACATATTTTGGGAAACCCAACCACCTCCACTTTTCATGTTCTTCCTTTGATAGATGTGTTCCTTGCAGAAATGCAATATCAATTTGTTCCGTTCTCAACTTTGAAATGATCTTACTGGGATTTCTTATACCATTTACATTCAAAGACTGTACCTTAAAATACCGCATACATTCTATATATTTCCATCTTATATCCCTGCACCAGCATAATGATATTCCTTGCCCTCAGAACGCATAATGAACAGACATAAACAAAGACAGAACTTGTCTTAACCAAAATAACCAGGTCTTCCACGAAAGAGGTTTCCTTTCCTCTCAGTCTGGGGGGAAATGCCACTGTGTGGCCCCCCCCCTTGTTGCCTATTTATGGAAAAAATGGGAACTGAAAAAAGCAAAACTATGAGTCACCTTCATCTGACCCTCGCCGCTCAATTATCAAAGTAATCATCGTTTCAAATTCGCCTTGTATTGTTCAGCAACCCAGCGCTCCTGTTGTTAAATGGGATTGATGTTCACTTCTGTGGGTAAACGAGGGGAAGCGTTACTCCTTCGTTCCGACGTCCTCTGCGCCCGCTCGCTGAAACACCTTCAGCTTCTCCCGTGCGCTCCCGCGGACACCTGCTGTATTCCTGGCGCGTTGTGGCCCCACCACGGTCGTCGGCAGCAGGCTGTTGATCATCTCCGTCGTGATTCCTTTGGACTTTCTTGCGGCCACCGGTCCCACCGTGTATCCGCGTCTTCTTAAATCCACTGCCGCTTCCTCCGCACTGTTGTACAGGACCATTCCCAAGTCAGTGAACCCGCATTTTGGCGAGCGGGGTCTGAAATCGGATGGCGTTTTCTTTAAGTACTTTTTTCACCGGTCCATACTCTTTTCTCTTCATTTATATGTTCTCTTCATTTGTATGTTCTCGGCATAGTCGTGATCAAAGAAAATCTGCTTCCTATTTATATAAACTGGCTTCTTCCATGCTGCGCGAAGGATTTGTTCTTTAATGCTGAACTTTAAGAAGCGCACCACTGTTAATCGGGGGGGGGGGGGGGGGGGGGGGGGGGGGGGGGGGGGGGTCTGTGCTCCCAGCGCCCGGTGGGCTCTTTCTATGCCCAGGTTCTTCTCGCTACCCAAGTCCACACTGTCCCCCAGCTCTGATATCATCATGCTTTCCACGTACCTTAGCATGGAAGTGCCTTCAGTGTTCTCGGGGATGCCATATGTTATTACGGCGCGAGTGCCCCTTCAGATCTGTAACCTTCTCTTGTAGCTGTCGCTGGTTATCCAGCAGCTGAACAATGGCATCCCTCACTCCAATATCCCATTTCTCCTTCCCTACCATGCTTCTTTCCATTTCTTCCACCCGTTTCCCCACCTCCTCGATCCTGCTTGTGGCGGCAGTAACCTGTTGATGTATCTCGTGTGTTAGCTCGCTCATTTGGGCTTTCATGTCCTCTTTCAGACTCATTCTCACGAGCGACAGTTCCTTCTTCATCTCCGTCTTGAGGTCTTGCATGCCCTCCGCCATTACTTCACTCACCACCTGTCTGAAGGGTCCGAGTGCTGACGGTGAGACCTCCTCCTCCGCCATCTTCTCGCCCTTGTGCTCCAAGCGTGTTCCGCACATTTTGCTCGCCAGCCGCATTTCTGAGCTTTGGCCTGGGGCTCTTCCCTTCTTATTTTTATCTCTGCTCATTATTCTAGAGGGGGAAGCCGTTTTTAGTGGATTATATTCTTGAATTGCGGATCATAGTAGTTATTGATGCAGGAGCTCCTGTCTATGCTGCTACTCTCATCGCCATGACACCCGGAAGCCCTGTCATGTACATTTACAAAATGAAATCTATCAGACAGGTAGGATTTAAACCAGCCTAGCGCTGTTCCTTTGATCCCTACAACGTGTTCAAGTCTTTCTACAAGAACATTGTGATCTACTGTGTCAAAGGCAGCACTGAGATATAACAAGACTAGAACAGACACAAGATTCTTATCCGAGGCCATGAGAATATCATTTGTTACTCTCACTAATGCAGTTTCAGTGCTGTGATACTCTCTAAAACCAGACAGAAATTCCTCAAACAGATAATTAGTGTTTAAATGCTCACATACATGGATGGCCACTATTTTTAGTGCAAATTTTACCCGGTTTCGATGCCCCGGCCTCTTAATCTTTTTCTGGATTTTATTTTTTGCTTTTACTCTCCTCTTTCAATTGATTTTGTGCTGTTTTTATGATAGTTATATTTTATTCTGATGGTTTTATGTTTTTATTGTGTTGTGTTCCGCACCTTGGGCGTCTGCATTGGTCGCAGAAGGAGCTTTATGAATAAATGAAATGAAATGAAAAGAAATGAAAATTTTCTCTTGGACTTTGGATAAAAATCGAAGGTTAGATATTGGTCTATAATTCATTGGGTCATCTGGATCCAGAGAAGGCTTCTTAAGTGAAGGTTTGATTACAGCAACCTTAAAATCCTGTGCTACATATCATTTACTAAGGATAGATTGGTTACTCCCCCGCAGGGTCCGAAATTAACACTCGCCACTCGCCAAATGCGAGTAAATTGCTCCATTTGGGGAGTAAATTTTTGAGCTCTACCTGCCACCTGGCGAGTAAATGTTTGCACCAAATTAGTTATGTTTATCAGTCATCTTCCACGGATTTCTGATACTCCTCCCGCCTGCATGCAGCATACACAAATGTACGCGAAACGTGAACGCCGCATCCAACGTCATTTCCACCTATCCCATTCAATCAGTTTATCAAGTTAGCCGTTAGCTTCGTGTTAAAACTAGCGGTGAAATGTGGCGGTTTTTAACTGGAGTCAGCCAGCCTTCCAAAAGAAAACTCGTCGAACTGGAAGAAAAACCACCAGGACCAGTGGCAACCAGAAGATTTTGTGAAAAGTGGCGAAATGGAGACGGCAGAGTCGTGAGACAATGGCTACATTATGATGGCCACGTAGCGTTGCTGCCTTTCACAGACAACTGGCCCTCGGCATTCTTCAAATATCCAAAAAAAATGCCCGTACTTCCGACTTTGTGTTCTTTGAGGGATAATAAATGTCCCAAGTGCTGCCGTCTCCTCCTGCCATTATTTCAGCTTTAGCTTAAAGAAAGTTTTGGTCGTAAACAACAAAGTGCGCATGTGCCGCCGGCAACTTCCAACAGATGATACGGTGGCTGGTAAGGGTCACAGCGCCTACACCGCAGCCACAGTAATCCACCGAGATATTTTTTTTTAAACAAGACTGTTATTATTATTGTCAACCTTTTTTTATCGGGGTTTACTGCTACACCGGTTACCGTGACAACCCTAGCCCTGACACACTTTCAGATATTCTCATGGTGCAGCTGTGTTCTCCAGAGATCAAGGACTATGACCCAAATGAGGCTGTAATGCTTTGGCACAAAGACGGTGTCAGAAGCAGGAGGCCAGACTTCATGGACAGAGAAAACAAGGAGTCTGACTAGATTTCAATGAAAGAGTTCATAAAAACATCTCTAAAAATAAATAAGTAAATAGTAAAAATGACAAAAGAGTTGTTTTCCTTATTAATTGATGTTTTAATTATTTTGTCACTCTTTGAACATCTTAGGTGTGTTCTTGCTGTGCCTTTCTGTGTTTAAAAAAAGAACGAAAGCATGGATTTTGTCACTCTGTTTGGAATCAACATAATATAGAATTACATGCTTTAGGTAGATCTAAATCATTTAGAATTTTGGCCGGTAAAAAATATGCTTGGCCGGTAGATTTTCATCATCTACCGGCCAACTTGGCCGGTGAGTAAAAAATTTAATTTCGGACCCTGCTCCCCCCCATTCTATATATAATCAAAGGAAATTTAACTTTAAATAATTTGGTTGGGATTGGATCTAAAATGCAAGTGGAAGGTTTAGATGAAGCTAATATTTTTGATAAATGAAAACTCAACTGGATCAAAACGGTTCAAACACAGATGAGGTTCTACAGTTACCTCTGATGCTGCCTCACTTACTGAGGAAGAAGAAATCTCATTAGGGAGGATGCTAATGATTTTGTTTCTAATAGAATTAATTTTACTTGTGAAAAATCCCATAAAGTCATTACTGCTGAGGGCTAAGGGAATAGATGGTTCAGAGCTATGATTCTGTGTAAGTTTGGCAACTGTACTGAAAAGAAATTTAAGATTATTCTTATTCTCCTCAATTAACGCTGAGAAATAAGCATTTCTAGTTTGTCGAAGCTATTTTTTCCAGGATAAGTAGGACTCCTCATGGTGCGTAGAGCGCCATGTTCTCTCCAATTTTCTAGAGTTTTGTTTTAAAGCTTGTAAATGAGAATTAAACCAGGGAGCCAACTTCCTGTCCCTAATTACTTTCTTTTTTAAAGGGGCAACATCATTTAATGCCACACATAAAGAGGAAGTAACATTATGAACTAAGGCATCAAGGGTCTATAAATGAAAATATTGCCTTCTGCTACGTTCCTCTGAGATTCTGAGGACAGTAAAGATGGAACAGTTAATTTAAAAGATGCAACAGCGGTGTCAGATAGAGACCGACTAAAGTGAAGTTTACTTTCATGTCTCGAGAACTCGGTTATTAAAAAAAACTCAAAGGTTATCAGAAAGTGGTCCGAGAGGACTGGATTATGTGGAAAGATCGTTATTTCCTCCCAGTCTATGCCATAAGTCAACACAAGGTCTAATGTATGATGGCAACAACCAACAAATTCTTTTGCACCCAGCTTTCACAATTGTAGTACATGAAGGGATGGACATGGTCAGAAACAATGCTCAGGTAGCCCGTGGCATTTAAGCCATGCCCAGTTGGTACTAAGGGGCCTAAAGTGTGCCAAGAATTAATGAAATTAATCAAAATTAAATAAAATATTTATTTAGCTTGACAGAAATTGTAATGCTTATTTGTTGTGCTACAGCCATTGGAGGAATATTTTGGGTCCCAGCCAGATTCTCTGCTTCCCTGCTGCTCTCTCCATCATCATGCTGCTCCTTGCTCTGCCTCTCCACTTGTCTCTCCTTCACTCGCCTCTTCCAAAGAACAATGAGCATCTTCATCTAACATTACCTCAACATCTTCCTCGGCTTCCTTCCTCTTCTTCTGAAAATGCGAGCAGAAATGAGTCTCGGTGGGAACAAGACCCGACATTAAGCTGTACACTGTTACCGATCTGAAATTATGCATTAACGACAGACCACATTGACTACGTTACTGTTCACATGTAGCAGCGTGCGTTAGCATGAAGCTGGTTTTCACAGGTCTGAACTAAAAATGCATTCTTCTAATGTAAGGTTCCTTTCTTCCACCTTTTCTCTGCCTGTAGTTTTCTTTAACTCGTGAGAGCAGCGCACCGCACAGAAGCCGGCTCCTTCACACACGGGGAAAAGAGGCAGAGCTGGTTTTTCAAAGTAAAATACTTTTTAAAGTTTTGTTATATTTAAATTAATCTTAAACTGTGATAATTCATTCTCTGCAGTTTTGTGTCAGTTTAAGGAAGAAGTAAGAGTTCCTGAAGAACTGAAGCCTCCTTTGAACCAGAAGGACATGGAGCCCCTCAACATGAAGCAGGAAGAGGAGGAGCAGCTTGATGAGATTAAAACTGATGCCACCAACATTTCATTCTCTGCAGTTTCTCATCAGGTTAAGGAAGAAGGAAGAGAAGTTCTGTTGTCACAATTTGATCAGAACCAACCTAAAGACAGAGATCTTCCAACCAGCAGCACCACTGACCAGATGAAAGCAGAAAGTGGTAGAGAGGACTGTGGAGGAGCAGAAACTACCAGGAATCCAGATCTAAATCTTTATGAATATGATTCTAACTCTTCAGAGACTGAAGTCAGCAATGATGAAGATGATGACCAGGATGGCAACAATTCCGACTGTCAACTGAAACTCTTGTCAGATTCTGAGCCAAACACCAAAAATCATAACAAAGACTGGAAGCAGAGCAGGTCTTCTAAATCACATGTTAAGGCTGTCAAATCTTTCAGCTGCCCAGAGTGTGGTGAACAGTTTCTCCATGAGCGGTCTCTCCAGAAACACATGAGAGTGAAAAGTCATTCAGGACTGAAGTCTTCAAGCTGTTGTGTTGATAAGAAACGTGTTAGAGTGAAGCAAAATGTAGACTCTAGCAGGAAAGTTCAGACAGAACTAAATTCATTTAGTTGTGACAACTGTGGAAAAAGTTTCAGCTTCATATCACATTTAAACAGACACATGAGAGTTCACACAGGACAGAAGCCTTTTGCTTGTGAGCTCTGTGGACAAAGATTTACCCAAAAGGGAAATTTAGACACTCACATGAGTGTTCACACAGGACAGAAGCCTTTTTTCTGTGAGCTCTGTGGACAAAGATTTATCCTAAAGGACCATTTAGACCAACACATGAGAGTCCATACAGGACTGAAGCCTTTTGCTTGTGAGTTCTGTGCTCAAAGATTTACCCAAAAGTCAAGTTTAAACAGTCACATGAGAGTTCACACAGGACATAAGCCTTTTGCTTGTGAGCTCTGTGGTCAAAGATTTACCCAAAAGGGAAGTTTAGACACACACATGAGAGTCCATACAGGACAGAAGCCTTTTGCATGTGAACTCTGTGGACAAAGATTTACCCAAAAGGGAAATTTAGACACTCACATGAGAGTCCACATAGGACAGAAGCCTTTTGCTTGTGAGCTCTGTGGACAAAGATTTACCCAAAAGGGAAATTTAGACAGACACACTAGAGTCCATACAGGACAGAAGCCTTTTGCCTGTGAGCTCTGTGGACAAAAATTCACATGCAAGGGAAGTTTAGACACACACATGAGAGTCCATACAGGACAGAAGCCTTTTGCCTGTGAGCTCTGTGGACAAAGATTCACATGCAAGGGAACTTTAGACAGACACATGAGAGTTCACACAGGACAGAAGCCTTTTGCTTGTGAGCTCTGTGGACAAAGATTTACCCAAAAAGGAAATTTAGACACACACACTAGAGTCCACACAGGACAGAAGCCTTTGGCTTGTGAGCTCTGTGGACAAAGATTCACACGCAAGGTAAGTTTAGACACTCACATGAGTGTTCACACAGATCAGAAGCCTTTTGCTTGTGAGCTCTGTGGACAAAGATTCACACAAAAGGGAACTTTAAACAGACACACTAGATGCCACACAGGAGAAAGGCCTTTTGCCTGTGAGCTTTGTGGAAAAAAGTTTAGTCATAAGACGCATTGTAATAGTCACATGAGAGTCCACACGGGACAGAAGCCTTTTGCTTGTGAGCTCTGTGGACATAGATTCACACAAAAGGGAACTTTAAACAGACACACTAGAGTCCACATAGGCGAAAGGCCTTTTGCCTGTGAGCTTTGTGGAAAAAAGTTTAGTCGTAAGACGCATTGTAATAGTCACATGAGAGTCCACACGGGACAGAAGCCTTTTGCTTGTGAGCTCTGCGGACAAAGATTTGCTCAAAAGAGAAGTTTAAACTTTCACATGAGTGTCCACACAGGCCAGAATTAATGAACATAAATAAAATATACATTTTGGGACTTCTAAGGGTGTTGAATGAAATGTGCTACTGATCTGGAAGCTCTTAACTAAAATGAAAGGCAGCAGTTTTATTAAATGTTTTGTTTTTGGAGAAGAAAAGGTTGAAAATGAAATGTTTGTTTGCCACTAAAAAATTTTATTAAATCTCTTTGTTCACTATTCAGTTTTGTAACGGAATGAAATGACTGCTTTTTTCCTCCTCTGCACAAGACTAGTCTGCATGAGATACTGTCTCAAGGTCTCATACATTCCTTCTAACCTGCTTATTTTCAGCTCAACAGAAGAATGAAGAATGAACTCTTTTCTTTTAGTTAATCAAAGAACTCTATTTTAATGAAGCTAATCCATCAAAGTGTTAATCAATAAATACGATGTGACCGATCTGTGAAATCAAAATATTAATTACTTTATTATAATCCTATAGAATATAAAGGTACTATGACTTTAAAATGTTCCAACAGGACTCATTTGACGTAGCGTTAAAAGACATAACACATTACTTTCACTGATCCAATCAGAATCTTACAGATCTGACGGAGACGTGGTTTTGATGGTGTTTGGTAATTTTTCATTTGACATTAAGCCATAACATCCGAAGTATAAAACTATGTCACGTCATCTCTCACGCCAGTTCAAAGCGTTCCAGAGAAAGTGACGGTGTGGCCAATCCTGAGCTATACTCTTCAACCAAAAAGAACCAACGACGAGCTGAAAAATTCGTTGCTATTCCAACTGCGGCAACATTTCCTTTCAGAATAAAAGCTGAACCATCAAGACCCAGGCTTGGGTCTCACCAGACGCCAACAAAATTGTCGCGACCCAGAAGTATCTCAGACTGGACTGGTCGGCAACCGCTGCTTTTCCTACCAGCTCGGTTCCAGAGAAGGTCAAGCTCGACCTCGACATTCCTGATCTAAAGGGGACTTCCTGAAGGGTAGGTAGACCGGCAAATGGTGTCTTGTGTTTATGAACCTCCCAACCAAAGCTTAATGCGAAGACATCACCTTCAGTTCCCATCAGAACTAATCGCTTCTTCGGATTTGCTGGTTCTGATCAACATTACACGTCATCCATTCACCGTCTTATCCACTTAAGTTACACCATACATTTAGTTTTAAGGTCAGTCTAGTTTAATTTGATAGTAATAAAATCCACTCGTGTAATTATCTGTCATGCAAATAAACCTGATCAAAAATTAAAACCTATATTATCCATATTGTTTGGCATACAAATACAAATGGAAACTTGGATTCACAGTTAGCAAAAGTATAAATCTGGTTTTCTCAAAAATCACACTTTTGTGCAACAGTTATTAACCAGAATATGTACAATGAACTGTTTTTAACGTTTTTCAGGTAAAATGGTGCAAACTTATTTGAAAAAACAGAGCCTAAGATTTGCTCACCGATTCCAGAGTTCATTAGCTCCACTGCACGGTGTAGCGGCTCTCCCTTGCACATCTACACAACATTTTACTTTCTGTAATTACAAATCCAAGTTTCACTGTGACATATAAAAAAAGTTCACGTACAAGTTAGAAGGTTTTACTTTGCTGTTTAACGCTAACAGGGTAAGCATCGGATGGAATGGTAGAAAAAGCAGGTTAGCTTCATGTGGCGCTCAGCAAACTGGTCAAAACCTGCCACTTCCATCGGTCTAGCTGCTTCACTTCACTCCAAAACCAAGGAAGATTCATCCACCAGCAACGATACCAACTAATCCAGCTTATTTTTTCCATTTTTTTCTGTTTTTGTAATGTCTTTGGTGCAACCTGAGGTGGAAAGAGTACTACAATTTCCCACTTAAAGGTATAGCAATCGATGTTTCTGAATTTCAGGAAAGAACCGCTCTCTCCACGTTGCGCAACACTCTCCCAGCGCTTGTTTACAAGTAGCTGCCGGCCGTAATGTGTAATAAGAGGCTCTAAAAACAGCATGCAGAACGTTAGCTTACCTCTCGAGCAGAAAACTGGTAACAGCGGCGTCTGTGGGGAGCGGACTGGACCGCTTTATCCTCTTCCTGATTTCCATGAGAGTGCGGGGGTGCGCAGAGTACGCATGCGCAGGAAGTGAAAACGAACCCAGGATTGGCTTCACCAGAAATTGACATTTTTGCGGACCAATGGTTGACGTGGTCCACCCGGAAGAAAAACATCGATTGCTATACCTTTAAATACGAGTACCAATACTTTGATAATTTTTTACTCAAGTACAAGTAAAAGTACTTGCCTAAATTTTTAATCAAGTAAAAGTAAAAAGTATCTTAAATAAAATGTACTCAAAGTAAAAGTTACTTAGTTACATTTTTGTCAGTGTAAGGATGGCTACATCTAAGTAGTGAAAAATCACAACGCCAGTTCACAACATGCTCGTGTGTGTGTGCACACACACACAGTTTGATGGAGGGATTTTTATCCAATCAGTGAGAACTGGACGTGCACATTGATTGGACAAGGTTCTTCTAGGATTGTGATTAAAATTATTCTTTATTTTGAGAAAGAAAAAATATTTTTTGATGCCATCAGCATGTGAGGTATCTCAATGTTTTCATGACATAATGTTTTCATGTGTCAGGTTAGAGACTGTGCTCTAACCTGACACATAACAAGCTAAATGAAAGTCAGACATTTCAAATGGACCGTATGACAGCTGCTAACGTTGGCCCTGCCCTACTTTACCTCTACATTACAGTTCCTTTATCCATGTCCATCCTAGAGCTCCTCTCTGACCTTCTTGCTTATTTAGAGCAGCTGAATTTTAAAGTTAGCAGAGTTCATCATTGGTAGTGGGTTCACTCACTCATTTAACCCTTCACCACTGAAATCAGTTTGTTCATTCCAATCCTCCTAAATAATCCTCCAATCATCCAACTGGAATCCTTAAGGGTCCCGTAACATCCATCCTATCAGAACAGGCCTTGGGAACCCAGGTGTTACTAAAACTAATGGTGTCTCCTCACCAGCGTGAGCCTCCAAACTGTGAAGGTTGGTCTCCAAACATGAACTTTAAATTCATGCATTCATCTCCACTTGTAACACTTGAACATGTTTTACAGTTTTTCTCAGTTGTTTACACACATTTTCTGAAAGCATGCCCCATATTTTCAGAACTCTACACACAAATCCAGAAAATACACACACAATGGGCAAAACCCCTCACTTAACCTGCAAAATTAAACTTCACATTCCAAACAATGTAAGTTCTCCTCAAAATGTGATTTTGTTGTCAAATGACACACTTAACCATCATATGAATAGACATTTATAAGAACCAGCAGACCACTCATGTGCTCAATGTTAAACACTATGATGAATGGAAAACACTTCTTCTCCATTCATCATAATGACTAAAGCCTTTTTGGTTCAGTGTTACACCTACTATACTACAGACAGTAAATACATGTTGTTGTTTCAGAATATTGTTTTTACACTCTGAACACACAAACACATGGTAGAAATTATTTTATTTTTCCCACAAAACATTGTACACAATGTTTATACCATTCCCAACCAACACAAAGTTGCACACATAAACAGTGTTGGGCAAGTTACTTCAAAACTGTAATGCATTATTTATTACTTGTTACCCTCATTTTAAAGTAATTCATTACATTACAATATTACTGATTTTAAAATGTAAGGCATTACACTACTTTTGCATTACTCTAAGTTACTTTCAACAAAACAACTTCAGTATGAATTTGGTAATCTCATGCCCGGTGAACTCATGACACATCCGGTGGAAGGTGATGTGGTGTCTGAGCTAGGATTGCTGTTAAAAACAGATCTTTAGAAGGATTGTTTATGTAATAAATGCAACAACAAACTGTACTCTCAGCACGCTGCCATCTTAGATTAACTGAGCGGCGAGTGAGGTGGTGGGGGCTCCAAGCCTGTATTTGCCTTGGTCCCCACATGCCTTGATACGGCCCTGGATGTGGGACTGACTTCTGGGGTGATCTGATTCTATCACATGTATAAATATTAAATGCTTATATATTATTGCTTTTCACTGGTAAAAATGAGTATTGGGGATAAATCTACCTACATTTTTTCTTTTCAAGCACTTTGTTTTGTTTTCTTGATTTTATTTGAATAATTTCCTGCCCTTTCTCTCTCTAACCATCCTGCATGCTGCATGTTCTCTCCGTCTTCCAGAAAAATCATTTCCAAGACTTCCTACTTTCTAACGATCAGCCAAAGGGATCTTCACATGCGCGGCGCTCCAGCAGCAATGAGTTGAAATCACCGGGGCCCAGATTAACTCAGCTGAGGCAAAGCACGTCAGAAAAGTACAGAATACCAGAGAATATGCGCTGATATGAACGATCGCAGGTGAATTATTTTGCTTTAGTGGACCGATTTTGTGAATGTTACAGCGGCCGCGCGCAGGATGCAGCTGGAGTATTTGAGCCGTTACCGCTGCGTCCTCTCTGCCTGCAAAGCTGAGTCCATAAATGACGTAATATATGCAGATACTGGAACTTTTTTCGGGTTTCCCGCAATTTGAATTTTTAAGAAACGCAGCTTGATTCTGGGTTTAAAAATGCATTGTAATTACCACATTACTGACAACTGTACCGAGTAAATATTACCATTTTCTTTCCCTGTAATGCCTTACATTACCACATTACAGCAAAAAGCAATGCATTACAGTAATTAATTACTTTTGTACCGCGTTACTCCCAACACTGCACATAAACTACATCCAACAAAAGAATTTACTGTATACAGTTACAGTGAAACAATAAAACTATGCTGCATCCTCCCTCCTGTTGCGGTCTGGCCACAGCGCCTCATCCACATCACAAGCAATGTTGTCCCTGGCCAAGCAGCGGGGGAAATATCTCCTAGCATGGCGATTCCAGCCATGAAAAGAATCAGCTGCTATATCTCCACATGCGTCCTCCATAGCTTGGAGAAGAGGTATACAGGTTTGTGGATGTCGGTCATACACCTTCCATCTCCATGCAGGAAAAAATTCCTCAATGGGATTGAGGAATGGAGAATATGGAGGGAGATTAACAACTAAAAAGCGTGGGTGGCCAGTGAACCAGTTACAGTATGACCCACAGCAGCCCGGTGGAAACTTACGATGTCCCGAATGACAACGTACCTGGGCTGTTCTGGGCCATCTACCTGGTCTGGTGGAATGAGTGTGTTATGTAGGGTGTCCAGGAATGTGATCAGATGGGCGGAGTTGTAGGGGCCAAGGGTAGCATGGTGATGGATGATGCCATGGTAGCCAAGCGCTGCACACATTGTGATGTTCCCTCCGCGCTGGCCAGGGACTTCAACAATGGCACGCTGGCCAATGATATTCCTTCCCCTCTTTCGTCTTTTTGTGAGGTTGAATCCAACCTCATCAATGAAGACGAACTGGTGCTCCACTGCAGCTGTCTCAAGCTCAAGGACTCTCTGAAACACTCATGACAATATCAGAAATAAATATAGAGTGGTCACTAGTGTGAAGCACAGTCATTATGATTACAATATTGAAATATGTATAATTTACTGTACACAGTGTTGAGTGTATGCATCAATTGCGGGACTCACTTGCAAACAGTTATATTGCAACTCTTTTGACTCTTTCTGAGTTTCCTTCAAATTGTACCCTGTTGACCTGTGGCTCGGATCTCATCAGAGATTACGGTCCTTGGTCTTCCTCATCCTCATCCTCCCCGTCCTCCTCCTCTTACTCTCACTCCTCTGGCTTTGCCTCTGTTTCCAAAGTTGGCATCCATTGCTCCAACACAGAAAAGCTCACCTGTTGTCCTTTTATGCTAAAGCTCTGATTGCTGATTGTAAAACTGTGTGACAGGTGTTTGCCCTTGTGATGAGTCAGTGTACACATTTGAATAGCTGTGTGTTCCTTGTGAGAACAAGATAGTTCCTGTATGAAAATTGTGCCAACAGCAGAGAATTGTGTGTAGTGTTTTGAGAAAAGTGTTTTAGATTTGAAATTTGAGTGCAAAGCAGGAATTGTGCTTGTAGTTTTGCAAAATTGGTTAGGGGGGTTGGTTACTTGGTTACATGTTGTGGTATTTGTGTCTCAAGTACCAGAAAATGTGTGTGAACAATTGGGAAAAACTGTAAAAGGCTTGTATCATGATAAGTTACACCTCCCAGACCAAAGATAAGATAAAATATGATCATAAACACTATTGAGACATCATTTATGAAATACAAGTTATTTTTGTTCACCGTTACTTCAACCAAATAATAAGATGCATGGATTTGAGGAACCACACTGTCTCATACAGTCCTAAACGTGTAACACACACACACACACACACACACACACACACACACACACACACACACACACACACACACACACACACCTACACACACACACACACACCACTTTACCAAACCCTAACTTTTAAATGCCTTTTTAAAGTGTATTTGAAATATCTTCCAGTTCTTTTTCTACCACAAGGTGTGCACCAGCACCAAAGAGCAGACAT
Organism: Nothobranchius kuhntae; assembly: GCA_006942095.1. Lineage (NCBI taxonomy): Eukaryota > Metazoa > Chordata > Actinopteri > Cyprinodontiformes > Nothobranchiidae > Nothobranchius > Nothobranchius kuhntae. The sequence continues at coordinate 5,981 of SSNQ01033639.1, read as the reverse complement.
GAAGAAGATAAGTATTAAACTACTCTAGGGGGGTCTGGGGGCATGCCCCCCAGGAAGAAAATTTTGGACATTTTAAATTTAAAGACATCAGTCTGGTACAATATGAGAAAAAGCTCAAAAGCGTGGAACCTGTTTTTGGAAGAAGCTGTTCTTGAGGAATAACAAAATGAAAGAAGTCATAAAGTCCGTCTTTTTCTATCACCTGTGGTGGATGGGTTTCTGTAGGAGAAGTGTTGGCCCCACATAAGTCAAACATCAGTTAAAAAACATTTGAGGAAACAGATTTCACTGGAAAGTCAAAATGGGCCTTGCTGGAGGTACTGGTGGATGGTGTTCTGTTGGAGGTACTGGTGGATGGTGTTCTGTTGGAGGTACTGGTGGATGGTGTTCTGTTGGAGGTACTGGTGAATGGTGTTCTGTTGGAGGTGCTGGTGGATGGTGTTCTGTTGGAGGTACTGGTGGATGGTGTTCTGTTGGAGGTGCTGGTGGAAGGTGTTCTGTTGGAGGTACTGGTGGATGGTGTTCTGTTGGAGGTACTGGTGGAAGGCGTTCTGTTGGAGGTACTGGTGGAAGGTGTTCTGTTGGAGGTACTGGTGGATGGTGTTCTGTTGGAGGTACTGGTGGATGGTGTTCTGTTGGAGGTACTGGTGGATGGTGTTCTGTTGGAGGTACTGGTGGATGGTGTTCTGTTGGAGGTACTGGTGGATGGTGTTCTGTTGGAGGTACTGGTGGAAGGTGTTCTGTTGGAGGTACTGGTGGAAGGTGTTCTGTTGGAGGTACTGGTGGATGGTGTTCTGTTGGAGGTACTGGTGGATGGTGTTCTGTTTGAGGTACTGGTGAATGGTGTTCTGTTGGAGGTACTGGTGGATGGTGTTCTGTTGGAGGTACTGATGGAAGGTGTTCTGTTGGAGGTACTGGTGGATGGTGTTCTGTTGGAGGTACTGGTGGATGGTGTTCTGTTGGAGGTACTTGTTGGGGTTATTAAGTAGCGAACAATTAGTAAGCTTTAACTTACTTTTGGATTCTTCAAAAAATTCTGTAAATATGGGAATATTTACCGATGTATTAATTAATTAAGATACTCTTTAGGTATCCCGGGGCACCATCCCCTTCAACCGGGGATAAATTGAATCCAAAACTCTTATCAGTCTTTCTTGAAGTTCGTAGAATCCTTGGAGCAGAGACTTCGCTTCGACACAACAAATCTACTGGAGACAAAAATCTGAATTTTATACCATTTAATTAAACAATTTGTCAAATGAATATACAATGAAATAAATGAATAATAACCATGTGATATAATTGAAGATGTATGTGTTTGTGTGTGATGGAGGATGTATGAATGGGGTCCTTTGTTCTCACAAAGGAGTGGTGTGTGTGTGCGTGTGTATGGATTCAAAATGGAGTCTTGAATACAAGATGGCTGACCCCTTTGTCTGGCTAAAGTGTGGGTGGCAACTTGCATTTTAACTTCCAAAGCACTTAGAATCAGAAGTAACTTAACCTTAAAATCACTCAAAACACTTCAAAATGTCATGAAACAACACAAAAGGTTAATCCTGAATTAATATCTTTTTAGTTTAACCGCTTGGCCATAGCAGAAACCATTTTAAGATACCAAACAATGATCAATAAGCAGTTTATTCTTTCAAAATGACCCGACGGACGTATTTGGGAACGAAAGAGGAAAACACGAAGCTACTTTTAAGCAATAGCGCGGTTTTATTGCTTATTCTGGACTATAGAGGAAACGGGAGAAGAAAGAAGGAGAGAGAGAAAGAGATGAGTTTCTGATCACCAGAAGAGCGAGGCGTCCCTCACTCTTTGAGTTGACGGTTCTCCGTGTTTCTCCACAGTTTTCGGCGTCGTCCGTCGGTTTGATGGCTTTCTCCGCTGTTTTCGGCGTTGTCCGTAAGTTTGACGGAGTTGCTGATTTTTCCAGCCCGGTTCTGTGTGTTCTTCCTCTTCAGCAGCTAAGGCAGCGAGCGGTTTAACAGACCTGATGGGCTTGTAGCTTAGTTTTCCAGCGGTTCCGTGAGCTCTACTGGAGCACTTAGACTTCCCGCGTGCTCAAGTTAGTCGGAGCGTACGATGAGCGTGTCCTTACCGCCAGGTATCCTGGGCAAAAGAACGGAGTTTCTTTGTCTTTGTTAATGATTTATAGCTGTCTGAACTCGCGGGAAAGCCTTCCATGAGCTCCCGCACATGCGCAGAACGTGTTTCTGGTATTCGGCGGTGACGTCATCACAATGCTTCCGTGTGCAAAGCATAATGGGAAATGAAGTTTCTTGGCGCTGATGTGATGATTTGCTTTTCAGAGCAATTTAGCACAGTCTTTTGGAGAAAATTACCGCAGCAATTTCTCACGAGGGCATACCCTCAACATTCCCCCTTTTGGTTTCGGGGATCGCGCCCAAAGCTCGATCGTCGGAAGCACAGATGGGTTTGTCCCTCATGACGTCGGTCGACTTGATTGTCTGACGCACAGGTGGGTTTGTCCCTTAGGACGTTGGTCTCCTTGGACGCCTTTGTCTTTGGTCTTTGTCTTGAATCCTGGCGCCTTTGGTCTTTGTCTTTGTCTTGGATCCTGGTCAGGCACAAAACAAAAGAGGATAGGAAACGGGATAGTCCCCAACGCGCATAACGAGAAGAAGCCACCCACGCAGGTGGTACGCAATGATGATGTCGTCCATGCGAGAGGTAGTAGTGTAGAAGGAGGAAGGTCGGTGGGCGGTTAACTCCACGAGGGAACCCAAGGGCATCCGTGAGGAATAAAGGGGCATCTCACCGCCGGCCATACAGTTCAGTTTATGGAGCACGCGGTGATGTACGAGGTCCATAGTTCGCAAACGCGCATTGACCTATGTGGTCCCAAGATTCCCCCCTTTTTGGTCCAAAGGGTGGATCAGGACAGTCTTTGGGCTAAAACAAGGACCATAAAACTAAGAGGTACTACAATGTGCTGGTGCGGCAGACAAAGTCATTGACAGACTGAGCTGGGTCGGCACATAACCACTAGTTAATATGTGACCAAGTAAGAAACAAAAATACAGAAAACACCCCAAAAAAAAACATATCATAACATCCAAGAAAATTCATAGCAACCTTGAGGTCTCATAAAATAGATTCTTAGGTCATACATTCAGTGTGTAGCTTATAAAGAATGTGACATACTGCAACACTCAGATAAATATGTGAGGTAGACTAAAGTGAGAACTACTCGTAGGGTTACAAAATAACAAAGAAAATGTTGCTCACCCCCTTTAGACAGGTGTGGTACATTCACGCTTGGAGTCTCCCCGAACTCGGTCACGAGGCACACCATAGGTGAGCAAGTGCATCTTATCTTGGAGTTTCTTAACACGCCTGTAGGCGGAATAAGCCATCACGGCCGTGATGAGCCATCCCATCCCCAGGGCGACCAATGTGCAGATTAAGGTGGTATAATCTGTGTCAACGTAGCGTCTTGGGTATCTATTCATGGGCGTCAAAGTAAGTTCACGCGGGGTTTGTGTGAACTTAACAAGTTTGGTTCCTTCAATCAGCAATTGTTGGTCAATTTCTAAATCGAAGGTAAAGTTATAACCCTGGAAAGCGTCCATGATTTCAATCTCTGAGTCATGCTGTTCGAGGTTGAGATGATGGAGTGTCAGGTTTCTAGTTCAAGGTGGAAATGCCTACCGTCCTTTCAAATACCAACGTTTGTATAGACTTAAGCCTACAGATGTGAGGTGTCACAATTATAGGAACATTTAACAGGAAACCGAGTTCTAATTTTCTGCATCAACGTGAATGGGAATTGCACTACCTAGGCTGTACGCTAGGTGGATTTGTGAAAGGTGCACAGTAGAGGGGTAAGTACGGGGAAATACGACTTTCAACCAAGCTGTCCAGCGTGGAACTTACTTCCCTGAGCAGGTCCTGCATCAAATCTCTCACCACTCGTGTGTACACAATATCCTGATGTATGGTTTCAGACAAAGTCTTGATTGCACGTAGAGATTCATTAATCAGAGCAGAATGTAGGTTGACAGTTACAAGAGTACCCTGTAAGGTTTTAGTGAGTACATCCTGTTAGAGGTCTAGGAGGAGTTTCTCTTGGTTAGTGAAAGTGACGGCGGGGGGGCCTGGTTCTTTGTCGGTTAGTACATGTTAGTGGGTTAAACATGCACTTCCCCCTTTTTCATTTCCATGCATAGAACTATGAGGAGACTACGTCTACCTCCTGCGGGGAGTCTGGTCTCTGTACCCGCGGCGATGGTTTGACGTAGGGTTTGATTTGGTTTGCATGCACCCATTTGTAGACAGGCTCTAGTCTCGCTTTGGTGATGCGTAACCTGTATGCAACTGGAGAGAGTGTTGCCACGTCGTATTCGCGGCTGGTTGTCTTTTGGTCGTAGTAGGCTTTAGCGCCTTCTACGTTGGTCTCCAGTTTCTTCTGAGCGTGCGCGAACGTAGCTCTGAGGTGTGTTTTCAAGTCTGCCACATACTGATGAGCGGTATAGGCAGTGGCAACACTGACATCCTCTGGGTGATACAGGAGGTGCAGTGGTAGAGTCATCAGTCTGCCGGTCATCATCTCAAAGGGCGTAACCCCCGTGGATCGCTGGGGAGTGGACCGTATGGCCATCAGGACCAGAGGGAGCTTGACGTCCCAGTCCTTCCCAGTGGAGCAGACGTACTTTTTGAGCATGGAGACGACCGTGCGGTTCATCCGTTCGACCTGTCCGGATGACTGTGGGTGATAGGGGAGGTGGAATCTCACTTCCACTCCCAGAAGTTCAAACAGGGACGTCATTACACTGGATGTGAAATGAGTTCCCCGGTCAGAGTCAATGCAGAGTGGAAGTCCCCATCGACTGAAAACGTGGTTAATCAGCAGTACAGCGGTTGTGACGGCTGTATCGTTTGGCGCTGGAAGGCACTCCACCCACTTCGTGAAACTGCAAGTTACAGTTAGCATATATTTGTTTCCTCTTGCCGATTTGGGAACCGGTCCAACCCAGTCGATCTGCAGGTGGGACCAAGGGAAGGTTATTCCCCTGCGTTGCAGTGGTGCTCTAGCAAGCGGCTGGGAGGGTTGAAACTGGGCACAGACGAGGCAGCCTTGGACATAGCTGTGTACGTCCTTGGACATCGACGGCCAATATGCTACTTCTGTCAGTGACGCGAGGGTAGCTTTTGCTCCGCGGTGACCTCCAACCGGAGTGTCGTGGGCGTAGGCAAGCATCACTCCTCTGTGGTCGAGTGGAACAACCCAGCGCGGCGGGCTGTGATCGTCACGCATGTAAACTAACAAATCGTTTTGTAGTTTCAGGTGCGTAAGTTGACGATGCAGGTTTACCAAATCTCGGCTTGCGCCAGTAGGTGGTGATGGTTGTTCAGGCATCGGGCCCTTTTGGAGAAGCTCGCGGATGAGCTTCAGGTCAGGATCTTGTTCCTGCATGGTGACTAGGTCCGCGTCCTGTGGTTGTCTGCCTAGAAACACGGGTACCCCAACGGTCCGAGGTTCGTCTGCCTGTTTAGCATGGCGACGAGTAATCGCACAGACCTCGTGAACGGCCTTGGGTGGAAGCCACTCGTCTTTGAATTCCCAACAGGTTCCCTGGTCAGCACCGAGCTTAGCAAGGCGGTCCGCTTCGTCATTACCATCTTTCTCCGGACCTAGGGTCCTGGAGTGACCTTTGACCTTTTTCCAGTAGACCATTATGCCTTTCTCAGTGGTGAGCAGATCACACGCTAGGAATAACTCCGAGTGTTTCACGTCTCTGTTCCTGGCGTTTTTCATGTGGTTCTCCTTCCACATGGGGAAGTGAGAAATGAAGCTGTGTCTAGCGTAGTTTGAATCAGAGCAAAGGACGATTTGAGTGATGTCCAAGGCTGCCGCCTGCTGGAGGGTTATCAACACTGCAGCAATTTCGGCATACTGACTAGACTTTTGGCCCAACCGGTAGTGATTTGGTTGCTTGGTGTCACAGTCC
>SSNQ01033638.1:0-16426 GCA_006942095.1 Nothobranchius kuhntae | reverse complement strand
TCATCTGTCCTGTACTAGAATGTTTCACCTTTTTTTGTAATTTGTATTTTGTAATTTGAATTGCTTTTATTTTTGAATTGCTTTTATTTTTTATTTATTCACTATATTTGTACTTCTACTGTACCATGTTCAGCGCCTTGGGCTTCCTGACAGGGTTGCGGAAGGCGCTTTATAAATAAAGCTTTGATTGATTGATTGATAAACTGTCTTAATTACTAGAGTGTCTATCAGCTATAACCAGCTAGATGATAACTTCCTTCAGTTAAACTCTGAAAAGACTGAATGTCTGATCATTGCCCCTGAGAGCACGGTTCCCCTGATTAGTCTAAAACTTGGTCATTTATCCTCTGCCGTCAAGATGAACTTAAAGAATTTGGGTGTTTTTGACCAAGCGATGTCTCTTGAAGGCCAATCAAAAACATTGGTCGAAAACTGTTTTTATCACTTAAGAAATATCTCCAAACTGCGAAGGTTGATGTCAAAACATGAACTTGAAATGGTTCTCCATGTCTTTATCTCCTCTCGTCTAGATTACTGTAACACACCTTTCATGTGGGGTGACGGCACAGGAGTTAAGTGCTCGCCCCGTAATCGGAAGGTTGCAGGTTCGAGCCCCTGCTCAGTTTGTCGTTGTCATTGTGTCCTTGGGCAAGACACTTAGCCCCCCTTGCCTGCTGGTGGTGGTGGGAGGGACCAGTGGCGTCAGTGCTCGGCAGCCTTGCCTGTCAGTGCGCCCCAGGGCAGCTGTGGCTACATCGTAGCTCATCCCCACCAGCATGTGAATGTATGTGTGAATGGGCTGATTGTGATGTAAAGCACCTTGGGGGGTTCCACGTCTCTAAAAGGTGCTATATCAAATACATGCCATTTACCCTTTACATGTTTTAACAAAAAAGCCCTTGACCTCCTTAAGTTGGTCCAGAACTCTGCAGCGAGGCTCCTAACTGGAGCAAACAGAAGAGCACATCACTCCTATTCTGATGTCTCTGCACTGGTTACCCGTTAACGTCAGAGTTCATTTTAGAGTCCTGACTAGAACTTTCAGGGCTCAGGAAACTCATTTTGGCCGCTTGTATCCACGATCTTGTTCTTTCGGTCATTACCCAAAGCTCATGAACATAGGTGAGGATTGAGACATAGATCGACAGGTAAATCGAGAGTCTGGCTTTCTGGCTCAGCTCCCTCTTCACCACGACAGATTGGCTCAACGTCCGCATCACTGCAGACGCCAAGCCAATCCGCCTGTCGATCTCCCGATCCCTCCTACCCTCACTCGTGAACAAGACCCCAAGATACTTAAACTCCTCCATTTGAGCCTCTCTCTTCCGATCCGGAGTTGGCAAGCCACCCTGTTCTGGTCGAGAACCATGGTCTCAGATATGGAGGTGCTGATCCTCATCCCAGCCACTTCACACTCGGCTGCAATTCTACCCAGCAAAAGCTGAAGGTCAGAGCTGGATGAAGTTAGGAGGACCACATCATCCGCAAAAAACAGAGACGAGATTCTCCTGCCACCAAACTCGACACACTCCACACCACGGCTGCGCCTAGAAATTCTGTCCATAAAGCTAATGAACAGAACCGGTGACAAAGGGTAGCCCTGGTGGAGTCCAACCCTCACCGGGAACAGGTTTGACTTACTACCGGCTATGCAGACCTAACTCACGCTCCTCTGGTAAAGGGTCTGAATGGCCCTTAACAGAAAGCCACCCACCCCATACTCCTGGAGCGTCCCCCACAGGGTGCCCCTGGGGACACGGTCATAAGCCTTCTCCAAATCCACAAAACACATGTGAATTGGTTGGGCAAACTCCCATGCCCCCTCCATCACCCTTGCAAGGGTATATAGAGCTGGTCCACAGTTCCACGGCCAGGACGAAAACCACATTGCTCCTCCTCAATCTGAGATTCAACTTTCGATCAGACCCTCCTCTCCAGTACCTTTCCAGAGAGGCTGAGGAGTGTGATCCCCCTATAGTTGGAACACACCCTCAGGTCACCCTTCTTAAAGATGGGGACCACCACCTCAGTCTGCCATTCCACAGGAACTGCCCCCGATGACCACGCAATGTTGCAGAGATGTGTCAACCATGACAGCCCTACAACATCCATAGCCTTGAGATACCCAGGACGAATCTCATCCTCCCCCGGGGCTCCGCCGCTGTGTAGTTATTTGACTACCTGAGCAACTTCTGCCCCCGAGATTGGACAGTCCATCCCCAGGTCTCTCGGCTCTGGTTCCTCCTCGGAATGCACGTAGGTGGGATTGAGGAGCTCCTCAAAGTATTCCTTCCACCGTCCGACTATAGCCCCAGTTGATGTTAGCAGCTCCCCATCCCCACTGTAAACAGTGTGAGCGAGTTGCTGCCTCCCTCTCCTGAGGCGCCGGACAGTTTGCCAGAACGTCTTTGGAGCCGATTGATAGTCTTTCTCCATGGCCTCACCAAACTCCTCCCACGCCTGAGATTTTATCTCGGCAACTGCCACTGCTGCACCCCACTTGGCTATCCAGTACCTGTCTGCTGCCTCCGGAGACCCACAGACCAGCCACGCCCTGTAGGCCTCCTTCTTCAGCCTGACGGCTCCCCGAACCTCTGGTGTCCACCAGCGGGTACGGGGGTTGCCACCACGACTGGCACCGGCCACCTTGCGACCACAGCTAGCAACAGCCGCCTCAACAATCACAGAGTGGAACAAGGCCCACTCGGAGTCAATGTCCCCCACTGTTCTCGGGATGCGGTCAAAGCTCTGCTGGAGGTGGGTGTTGAAGACCGTCTTGACAGGTACTTCTGCCAGGCGTTCCCAGCAGACCCTCGCTATGCGTTTGGGTCTGCCAGGTCACTATGCGTTTGGGTCTGCCAGGTCTATGCGGCATCTTTCCCTGCCATCTGATCCAACTCACCACCAGGTGGTGATCTCTTCACTCGGGTGTCCAAAACATACGGCCGCAGGTCAGATGATACGACTACAAAGTCTATCATCGACCTGCAACCTAGGCTGCCCTGGTACCAAGTGTACCGATGGGCATCCTTATGTTCAAACATGGTGTTTGTTATGGCCAAACTGCAGCTTGCACAGAAGTCCAATAACGAAACACCACTCAAGTTCAGATCAGGTGGGCCATTCCTCCCAATCACACCCCTCCAGGTCAAACTGTCATTGCCCACATGAGCATTGATGTTCCCCAGCAGGACAATGGAGTCCCCTGATGGAGCACTATCTAGCACTTGTCCCAGGGACTCCAAAAAGGGTGGGTACTCTGAATTGATATTAGGCCCATAAGCACAAACAACAGTCAGGACCCGTTCCCCAACCCGAAGGCGCAGGGAAGCTACCCTCTCGTCCCCTGGGATAATCCCCAACACACATGCAGAGAGTCTTGGGGCTAACAAAAAGCCAACCCCAGCCCTCCGCCTCTCACCCGAGCAACTTCAGCAAAGGAGAGTGTCCAACCCTTCTCAAGACTTGGTTTCCAGAGCCATTGCTATGTCGAGATGAGTCCGACTATATCTAGCCGGTACCGCTCAACCTCTGCCACAAGCTCCTGCTCCTTCCCCGCCAGCGAGGTGACGTTCCATGTCCCAAAAACCAGTTTCCTTGTCCGGGGATCGGACCGCCAAGGTTCCCGCCTCGGTCTGCCACCCGATCCACACTGCACCACACCCTTAATGTTCCTCCTGCGGGTGGTGGCAAACGGTCTTGGACTGTCCCGGTGAAAAAGAAGTGAAAAGAAGGTGACGTGGCCGCCGAGTCGCGCCTAGACCCGGCTGTCGGTACCCGACCTGTATTACTTGAAAAGCGGTGAAATCGATTTTACAGGAGGTTCCGGCGCTACTGGGGAAGGCTGAAAGGTGATCGGAACCGCAGACTGTTGGAACTTATGGAAATAAACGAAACAATTAATATATGATATAATAGCGCCACCGGCGTTATAGACACAGCGCCAGCTGACGGCTGTGTGCTGGCATTTTTGAGTTGAAAGAGTCTCTTGTAAACACACTGTCGAGTGGATTGTTTAAGGTTTCCCTATTGCTGCTGAGGTACAAACATTTGGACACCGCTGCTTTTGGCTTAAATCCTCAAGTCGAACTGAAAACCACTCATATTTGTGTGCTTCTCATTGATTTGGTGTTGTTATAGTTGTTTTTGTCCGCCGCTGGCTGATCATTGTTGTCTGTGTGGCTTCGTGGGTTTTAATTGTGCCAGAGCTCTGTGCTGAAGAGCTTCAGCTGTCCCTTGATCCATCTGGGTGTGTGAAAACTGGCCAGTTCTGCCTGGTTCGGTTTCGTGTGTGTGTGTGTGGAAGAATGCGTGTCTCGGGGACTTTAGGAATGTTACGTGTGGCAGGTTCGGTGTGTGTGTGTGTGTGTGTGTGCTGGAGTTCCAAGGGTGTGTACGGACAGGGAAAGAAACGGGGAAGTTGTTGTGTTAAGGATAAATTTGGGAGGTTTAGGGGCAATTTAAGGTCCGGTCGATGAGCGTGCACATGATATATTATTGTTAAGTCCAACGAGCCACATTTCCACCTTCTGCCCCCAGAACAGGGGGAATTATAGAAACCCTCTGGGGTTTAGCCGAGTGCAGGTTGATCTACATAGTGACTGCACCTGGTTATTACTGACCAACTAATATCTTTTCAATTGAGTAAAGGCCTACGGGGCTATAAAATAAAATTAAAAATCAAATGAAATAAAATTTAAAATCAAAATGGTGGTCAAAAGGGTGTCTCCAAATTGTAGTTTACCCTAAAATAAAAACAATGTAAAGGTTGAAAGAGCTCCTGCAACAAACCAAAATAAAAGTGGCACAACTATTAATTATTTATTGCTCTTGTGACCCGAGTATTTTATTTATCTATGGTGGATGGTTATGACTATGGGTGGAAAGTTTGGTTTAAAGAAATCTAGATTGCACACTGTTCCCCTGCTATCATGTGAATGACTCTGTCCAATTGATCTTTTATTTGCAGTTAATTGTATATTGGGATTTTCTTTTTCTTTTTACTTTCTGGGAGTATTAATTTTCCAAATCTTCATATTCAGACAGGGGATTTCGGGGGGTGACAACCCAAAACCCAGGTATATATGAGGCCCGTAGTGCCTGTTTGAATTCAAAACTACAGATGGGCATTCCAAAATAATGGTTGTCATCATTTGAATCTCTCCAATATCTGATATTCTGTTAAGCTGTTTAGAAGTTTGAAGTGATATGAGATGGTCACAACTTAGGTGACTCACATTGGCATTGTTTTTCTTCGTTTATTATGATGGCCACCTTAAAATCTTCATTTGGTTTTTTTTTTTTTTTTTTGTTATAAAAAGCCTTCGAGCACCTCAAGGCCTGCAAGCAATAGGAATTGGATTTGGGTTTAATGTATTTGATACAATTTATTATTGTTATTATTATTTCTTTTTTTTTCTTCTTTTTTTCCCTTTAGTTAGACTAGGGCTGGGCGATGTGGACTAAAAGTCTTATCTCGATATTTTTTAGCTAAATGGCGATACTCGATACATATTGATACTTTTTTAGTGACGTAATTGGGACTTCCCCCAAACCTTTTGTGTCCCTGTTAGGTTAATTTTTTTTCCAGAGGCAAACCCTTTAAAAACCAACCGATATAAATTTAAGCCACATGCCTAAGCTCACTCAGACTCCTTTATTGATGTCAAAATGTTAACAATAAATTGAGCAAAAAAAAAAAAAAACTGTAACCATTTTAACAGTAATAATAAACAGACATTTTGACTGAGATTAACAGTTCTGTAAATAAACATGTCAATTTAACCTTTAGTCAATTTCTCAAAAAAATAAATGTAAACAAGCCAGGCCAGTCTTTGTGCAAAATTCGACAAACATGTAAACAGGCTAGGTAATTCTTACCTTGTGCACATCTCAAATAATAAGAGCAAAATGATATGAAATCAAAAAGTTACAAACCAACTTCTGTACAATTTACAGATTTTGTGCCAGGAAAACTAACCTGTCCACACTGTCAGGTTTTAGGGATGCCTTGTGGCAAGTTACAATGTTCCCACCAGTGTTGGGCAAGTTACTTCAAAACTGTAATGCATTATTTATTACTTGTTACCCTCATTTTAAAGTAATTAATTACATTACAATATTACTGATTTTAAAATGTAAGGCATTACACTACTTTTGCATTACTTGAAGTAACTTTCACCAAAACAACTTCAATATGAATCTGGTAATCTGATGCTCAGTGAACTCATGACATATATGTGGAAAGTGATGTGGTATCTGAGCTAGGATTGCTTTTAAAAACAGTCAGATATAAGTGCTTTAAAATAATTGTTTATTAAATGAAAGCAACAACAATCTGTACTCTCAGCACGCTGCCATCTTATATTAACTGAGCAGGGAGTAAGGTGGTGGGGGCTCCAAGCCTATATTTGCCTTGATACGGCCCTGGATGTGGGACTGACTTCTGGGGTGATCTGATTCTATCACATGTATAAATATTAAATGCTTATGTATATTATTGCTTTTCACTGGTAAAAATGTGTATTGGGGATAAATCTACCTACTTTTTTCTTTTCAAGCACTTTTGTTTTGTTTTCTTGATTTTATGTGAATCATTTCCTGCCCTTTCTCTCTCTAACCTTCCTGCATGCTGCATGTTTTCTCCGTCTTCCAGAAAAACTGTTTCCTAGATTTCCTACTTTCTAACTAATCAGCCAAAGGGATCTACCGAACAGAAAAAAATAAATAAATAAAAAAGCTTCACGCTGCGCTCCAGCAGCAATGAGCTGAAATCACCGGCGCACAGATTATGAACTCAGCTGAAAATTACATGAAGTACCAGAGAATATGGGCGGATATAAACGATCGCAAACAAATTACTTTGTTTTGGTGGAGCGGTTTTGTGAATATAACAGCGGCCGCGCGCAGGACGCAGCTGGAATGCTTGAGCCATTACCGCTGCGTCCTCTCTGCTCATAGAATGCCCGCAAAGCTGAGTCCATAAATGACGTCATATATGTAGATACTGAATCTTTTTTCAGGCTTCCTGCAATTTGAATTTTTAGGAAACCCGCATCTTGATTCTGGGTTTAAAAATGCGTTGTAATTACTGCGTTACTGACAATTGTATCGAGTAAATATTACCATTTTATTTCCTTGTAATGCCTTACATTACCACATTACAGCAAAAAGCAATGTATTACAGTAGTTTATTAATTTTGTACCGCGTTACTCCCAACACTGGTTCCCACTGTAACTAAACACCCTTTCTGAAGGTGAGCTGGTGGCTGGCACACAAAGGTACCTTTTTGCCAGGCGGCTCAATTAAGGAAAGTTACTTTCATGTTTCTGCCACCATTTCAGAGGGTCAGTATCTTTCTCTACACAAACTGACAACAAGTAGCTCAAAAGCTTAGTTTCCACTGTATCCTGTGTGTGTGTAGTGCTTGTTGCAGGTTTGGTGTTCTCAAAGAAGCTCGCCAGAGATTTTTTCTTTTTAGATGCGAGTAGTACTGCAACTGCTGCCTGGCCTTGGTCTGCAGGCTCAATCCCAGCTGGGTCAGGCAGCTCAGGCACGCAGCTGACTGGGTCACTGGGCAAAGACTCCACCTCTGTGATGACTTTATGCTTTAGTGCATCAAGTTTTTCACCTGAAATGTACGTAGCCTTGAATCAGGGATCCAGTAATGAAGCAATGTCCAACAGGTCACAGGTGGATGGATCAGCATACTTGCTGTTGAGGTAGTCCACAATGCAGGACTTGATGGACTTGCAGAGCTCAGTATCTCCCTCTTCATGTGCCAGGAGACTGTTGGTGAACAGGTAAAGCACAGGCCTGATGTATGAAAGGGTGACGTACTCTTCTCCTGAGAGAGCGTCAGTGAAGTCTTGAAGGGGTTTCAGAGCCTTCTTTATTGCCTCCAGGACCTCGATGTCCTGCCAGGTGGGAACAAGTGGTCTGGTTTTCTTGTCAGAGGACAAGACTTTAGAAAGTGCCCCTTCCTGCTCAAGGACCCTCTCAATCATCTGTAGTCTTGATCCTCAGCGAGTGGCTGACTCGGTGATTAGCTGGTGACCTGGTAGACCCAGCTGTATTTGCACATCAGCCAGGGCTTTTCTCCTCTTCCAGCTGTACAAGAAGCAGCTGACAACTCTCTTACAGACACAAATGGCTCTTGTTGCCCGGGCATTATCCAAACTGTGTCCTATATAAACACACAACACTGAAATCCACATTTTAAAATCACTAATTATTTAATTAGGTCCGTCTGGCCAAAGTTTAGTTGTGAAGCACATCTTAAACACAATCTCAGTTAAAGACACACTCATAAAAATCAAGTTTTTCCTGTTCTTAATTTGTTCTTGTGGCATTTTCTTATGCTAGTTATTATTATGAATTATTTGTTCATGATTGCGCACACTTAATAAATTCCATTGGAATTTATTAGATAATATTATTCAAAGTGACACAAATAATACAAAACACAATGACTCTTTCTCTCTCTCTCTCTCTCTCTCACACACACACGTTTTACTGAGCATTTTCACTATCATATATATTCCTATTTCAATTAATTAATTCTATATTGTACTCACCAATGGCCAGATGAAGTCTGTGACCAAAACACTGCATCCTTGGCCACTTTGTCAACTGCGGCGCTTTGACAACATTAGTCCCGTTGTCTGTCATCACAGCAACTAGTCCCGTTGGGTTGAGATTCCAGCTTTTGAGGGTCTCCTGCAGGGCTTCGGCAATATGCTCTCCTGTATGATCTTGCGGAAAGTAGCTGGTTTGAAGATATGCACTCTTCAGCTCCCAGTCCTCTATGAAGTGCACTGTTACACTCATGTAAGGTTCGCAGGTCCTGTTGGACCACATGTCGGTGGTGAGCGTGTAGTGAGACACTTTTGCAAGCCGGGCAGCAAGACTGGCTCTGACATCCGTGTACATTTTGGGTAGCGCCTCTCTTGCGAAATAATTGCGACTGGGCAATTGGTATCTCGAGTCCGTGGTTTTTAGCAGCTGTACAAAACCGGTCTGCTCCGCCGTTGATACGGGAGCCATGTCTTTGGCGATATGGAAAGCCACCGCTTTGGTAATTTCACGCCACTTGTTACTTGTTCTTTCGTATGGCTCACTATGGCTCAGTGAAGCCTGCAACAAAGTTTGTTTCGGGACAACAGGTTGGGAAGACTTTGTGGTCTGAGTCGCAGCACGTAATTTGATGCTCTCCTCATACTCCACTTTATGGCGCTGTTTTAAGTGGTGGAAGAGGTTTGTTGTGCTCGAACCCTTCGTTGCAACAGGTTTTCTTTTCTTTTTTTTTTTTTTTGCAACAGGTTTTCGACATTCTTTTCAGAAAACATTTTGCTGCTGGTCATCTGACAATTTAAAACCGAACCATTTCCAGATTATCGAGCCATTGTTCTTTTTTTTACTGACCAACTCCTCTTCTGCTTCGCCCTCCATCTCCATGTTGTCGCTAGCAGCTCAGCAGTCAGCACTCGAGTGGTGGTGGTAGTGGAGGGGGAGGGCTTGTGGGCACAGAGCGGGGGAGGCGGAACAGACAGGTTGTGTTTAGGGACACTGGGAAAGGAGAAAAACATGCGAGTTGTGGCCCATTTATTGTAATTTAAACGGAAATTTTTACTACATCGATATTAGAGATACTGTCCCGTGTTATATCTTGTTTAGAATTATATCGATATATATTAAAATATCGAGATATCGCCCAGCCCTAAGTTAGACTAAGTGTTCTATTATGGATTGTAATGTATTGAATGGTAGAGCGATAGTGACCATCTATGGTGTATCATTTGTTTGGTATTCTGCCAAATGTCTCAGTTTAACTACCTCAGTCCTTCCCAGAATGTAAACACCAGCCAGAAAATCCCAGTCGAACCAAATTCCCAGTTTAGGTCCAGAGTTATACAATTCCCCACTTTACAATACCCTTTGTCCCCTGAAGCGATGCATTTTAGGTTCCCGTGCATTCTGACTTTGGTTTACTTTCATCTACAAAACTAAAAGCACAACTTATAAAATCCCACTATTTTTACCAAAGCAATCACTAATTGTCTCGCTGAATGAAAAGCCACGTCTCTGAAATCCTTGTTTACGTGGATGATGGTTTGATTGCATCTGGCGGTGCAGAGTTTTGCCTCACAGACTCTCACGCCTTTTTGCAAAATCTTCACCTGACAGGGAACAAATTCAGTAAAAAGAATCTACAGTGGGTAAAGAAATCTCCAGTCCGGTATTTCGGGACACACTGCTGTCAGGTAAAGGCAGATCCAGTCAGGAAACCATGTTGAATACCCCAACACCCCAACTACGGAGCAGATGTTGCAGTTTTAGACCTTCCTAAGTAGTTCCCCGTAATGCTGAAATGACCCAGCCCTTTGCACATTTCTCTTTTCTGCTGGATTTGACCCCAAGTTACAGAATTATAGGGCAATTATTGTAAAATTATGATTTTTGTGTTCTCTGGTATATTGAACGTTGTACATCACCTCATAAATAGCTTCTGCTCAATATGATTGAAGAACTGTAAAGAAGGTGCCCTACTACTGTTGTTGCAAGTTCCCACATGCCAAAGACAGTGGCAAGAAACGGAGTCAACAGGTGGGCCACAGAGATAAGACTGGACCCACACTGAAACACACTGAACTTGCTTATGCGAGTAAAATCAGCCAGAAGACAGGGGCCCAACTGCACAACAAGCATCCAAGCTGGGACAAAAGAAGATCAACTGAAGATAAAGCATCTCAGAAGTGGACAAACCCTTCATGAAGAATCCAAGGGATCAGAACTTGCTTCTGGGAGTAAAATTGGGCAAAAGGTCAAGAAGTGTCTGACTCAACCATCAGGAGAAGAGGCGGAGCCGCAGGAGACAGAGTGAAAAGAGCTCATCAGGAACCGAAAAGACTTCATGAAGAATGCTGGACTTCGGAAGAAACTGAAGATCTGCTGCAAAGGTGACACCAAATGTCTTGTGTTGAGCTAAAAAGTGTGTAACTGGTAAATGACCCCATGAGCTTACTGTCATGAGGTAATGATATATGTGTAACTAGAAAACTTTTTACCTTGTCTAAGCTGACCCAAGAAGAGTATAAAAAGAGCAGCTAGAAGCAGAGCTAAAAAACACAGTTTTGGGGCAGTCGACAGACACAGTAGCAGGAGCTTGAAGACAAAGTTGGTGTAAGCCAACTCATTATTCTTAATTAATCATTAGGACTAATTTCTCCTTGGGGGAAGTGGTCCGTTTTATATCTACTCATTTTTGTATTTTTTGATCTTGTAATAAATTTTTTGGAAAAAGATCCACATTCCTGATTCTTCCAGGTCCTTTTTAAAGGTTAAAGTGGGAGCCTCGACCTATCTTAAGGAGAGATAAGCACATTAATTACAGGTTCCTGAATTATCAGGATTTGCTTTACGGTTTGTGACAGATTAATAAAAAGAAACCTTAAGTAAAGGAGCTTGTCTCCTCCTCTCCCGCGAGTAACGAGATGTCTTAAGGATGATGAAACCAAAACATTAGTAGGTTAAATTAGGCTCTGATTGCAAGTGTGAAAAAGTCTCCGCCAGCGTGAGAAGGTTGGATTAATTAGATAAATTGATAAATCTATGTTAGCCTGATCAACTAACAAGAATCATTTTATAGTTACCAACCGCCCACTAAAGCTGACACGGATGCAATTAATCCTAATAACCCAAAGAATTACCAGCGACGGATGGCCTCCCGCTGGACTTTGCCCTAGTATCTAAACCACTAGATAATGGGATTAATTAAAAGGAAGTGTGCTCTCACAAAGAAACAAGTATGGCATATCATTTCTCCTTAAAATAAGAAACTGATTCTAATTGAGGGAGTCCAAACCAGGGTCTAGTACAATAAAACTCACCGACGCCCCACGAACCCTGAGAACGCAGCGCAGTCTTATAAGTTTTAACGGAACTAGGTTTTAAAGGAACCGACAAATAGGACGTGCCCGCGACACTGTTTTAAAATGACAAACACTTTTACCCCTTTAACTGAAACAGCCTTTGTACAATTAAAAATAGGATGTATTCATTCTGACACAACTCTGGTTTTGCCAGACTCGGGTTCCTGTGGAAACAGATTAACTGTGAGGCGGCTGATCTGCATCCAAGGATGCCTTTTGCTTGACTTAGAGTAAAAATGCAACTTTGACGTGAGATGGTCTTTATTTTACACTTGGTAAGGCTGTTCCTTCCTGGAATGTGCACTTCAGCTCAGCTCAGCTTGTGAAAGTTTGAAGGTTCTCAGCCAAATGTTTACATTGGCAGTCTAGACACCCGAGCAAAATCTTACAAACTCTTTTACATGTTTTCTTTTACTGTTTTGACTAATTGGATGAATTTTGAATGAAGTGGTTTAATTTTGACTTCTGTCATTTTCTTTGGAGAAATGAGCTGATTTTATGAGATTTATTGTTACATTTTCCAGTGGGACCATCTGATATATATTCTTTGGTTTGTGGCCTCTCACCAAATTTAAGCTGGTGTCTTCTCACCATATTCTGTTTTATTATTTCAGTTATTCTGTTTTATTTTAGTGGGCTATTTTCTTTGGCACAACGCAGTGCAATCATGGTTTCTGCCAGCAAACATTTACTGGCCTCAACTATCTTCGGGTTATTGGTTTCAGTACTGCTGCAGTAAGGGTGGTCTGCCATTGTTTTTTTTTTGTTTTTTTTTCATCATTTGCTTGTTTTAAATAAGTCAGGCAGCCAGGGTTAGATACATGATGGTTCAGCGATTGTGAGAGCTAGATTTTTCTTTGTTGTTTTGGCCTTTTGTCCACTCTGAAGCAAACGCAGTGGTTCCAGACTGTTAGAAAACAGATGTCCTACCCTATCCAAGGTTCATGGTTCAACCTCTGTCCTTTTCTTTTGCTGAGACAGTTTTTCGTATCTCAGGGTTTTATGTTATGACTAAATCATGTTGTTTGAGATTATGCAGTCCTAGGCTGATATATGTTAACCTTTTCTATAATTGGAGTTTACACGTTTTGTTTAGACCTTAAGTCGCCTGATCTTTAAACAATTAAGGACATCCTGATTTGTGATTTTGTTTTTGTTTCTTGGTTTCCTGCCATGAGCAGACTCTTTACCCAGTTGGGATTTCTGGCCATAATGATTTGACTTGCTGTTTTTACAAAAAGATGTTCAGATCTTTCATAAACCTTAAAAACTTCCTGTTAAATGAGTCTTGTCAACCATTGATGGGTTATGTAAATTCCTGGTGTAGGTTAGTTTAATAAAACATAGAACATAAGTTAGTGAATATACTTTGGTGTGGTTTATTGATAAAACTGAACCATAATTCTAGCTCACTAATGGGTTACCATACTCAGGTCTTGTGATATGACATTGTGTTTGTTTTTATTATTTTATCTTTTGCTGTTCAAACAATTATGTTCAGGGGAACTCAGTGCTAGGTTTTTGTTTGTGTTTCATGGTTCTTTTTAACTCATAAAAGAATGTCTCAGGGCATTTTCTATCCATCTCAGTATTTTGTTTGTATGCTGACCTCACATGTGTGTGTGGTCTTGATTTTAGCTTAGGATGATACCGTGTGGACTGTGGTGGTCAGTTTCTGGTGAATTTCTGCCCCACTGGGGGTCCTGAGTGGACTGATTAGAGGGAATGTTGGGTGGTTGTTGCTGAAGACAAGTCACGTTCCACAGTGATCTCGCAGACTCTTTAGTACTTTCTCGCCACAGGCCGTGAAACCAAGGAGATTGGGGTCCTGCTGCAAATGCTGCTACCAGATGGGGCATCTAGGTCAATCATCTCATCCCTCCCACTGCTGCGGGACTGCTGCTGAGGGGACCACTACGACTGAACCATCCTCATGCAAGCAAACCGAGGATGGCAGATAAGTAAACGATCTGCCTTAAGCTTGCAGGGTCCATCCACAACACCATTGCTGATGTTTGGTGATCACACTCTACCCTGGAACCGCCCCTCAGCGCCTGACGGAACGAGGGGAAACAGCAGCAGTTGGGAGGAACAACGGAAAAGACACCTGGTGGTTGAGACCCCCCCCCTGGGTCCGTCCACACGACGCTGTGACCTGCCTCCCAACGATATCAAAATCCAGTACCCCAAATCTCCTGTCTGGGTTCATGGCTCCCTGTCCAAAAAGACATCCCCTCACCGTCACAACCATCACAAGATCCCACGTTGCTATAACATCATCAAAGTTGCTGACACACGCTTTTTGCTCAGAATGGCTCTCTCTCCTGCCACACAACTGGTGTGGCCTAAAGTGCAGATTGGCTCCCTGCCACCCGCCTCACATCGCCTAGACGGGCATCCCTACGAGGACATTCGAGCTGAAGTAAGAGAGTCTGGGTCTGTGATGACCCTTTGCCTTTTCCCCACCTACAAACACCAAGCCCCTCACATCGACGGCCCCACAACCAGGACTATTCTGTTTCATCTCGCCGAAAGTGCAACACCATCCCAACGTGATCTGCCTCCACTTCAGTCCCTCTAAAACCCCACTGATAAGCCTTTGACCCTCGACTCTGCCCTAATTGGAGCTGCTAAAGCTCCCTGACGCTTCCCATGCTTCATAGGCTGGCTGTCATAAAGAAAAAAAAAAAGAAATTGGTCGGTTTTTCATGACAATGTTTGTTACTGTTATCTTTATCATGGTCAGGTTTGCTTAGTTTTAAGCTGTGTTTAAGGCTTGTTTGAGGTAAGAGAATGGTTGACAAGCTCATGTCGGATGCCTTAGTTCATATTTTTCCTAATGAAACTGATTTCATTATGATTTCAACAGTGTAAACTGCAGTTTCTGTAACCATTGCTGATTGATGTCCTAGTAATCAGCTCAGTTCTTTTTATGTTCTTTTTGTATCTTTGACTTAATCAGTATGATCATTATATCTTGATTTTTGGTGTGATCACAGAATAGTTGTTTTGACTGGATCACTGCTATAATCATTCATTTTCTTGCAGGTTGCCAATTGTTGCAGCTGTTTTAATTTTGTTACAGGTTGTTCCTTATTTTTTACAGCCTTTTATGAAGGTCGCTATTTCTTTTGTGGTCTTCTGTGTAGTAGAGGTTGATTCTTTGCAGCTGTGACCATTACCCATAATCATAGAATTGTTGTTATTATTTTTATTATACCGGTTAGTTCGGATGAACTTCGTTTGAACAGGGGGAAATGTTGGATAAAAACAGGATTGGATGTATGGATGTATGGAAATGATTTTGTCTGGGTACCATCTGGTGTTTTTTGATTCAAACGAAGATTCCTTCCTTGTTCATATTTTGTTATTATTCTGCGCCTCCGGCAGGGAAGTTCAACCTTGTAAGTCTGAAGTTCTGTTATCACAATAACCTCCCTAGTTACGTCCAGACGGAGCATTTCTCTGTTATACCAAGAACCTGGGAAAGTTTGCTTTCTGTGAAGGGGGTGGGTGTGTTTATCTTCAATGTGTGTGTACTATGTCACTTTTGAATAAAACCTTTTTGCGAGCTTCTGCTCGTCGAGAGACCAAATGGATATCCCATTGGTGTGTATCTTCATTTCTCTCCGGTTTTGCAAAATCTGGTTGTTGATTATTGGTGTTTATTGGTAAATGGTATTGATAACCTAATATCTCTAACCCCTTGTGTGTGATGGACATTCTTTGAGGTACGCCTGGATTGATTACATAAAATACCCAACAGTGGGTCCACAATTGGATGAGCCGATGTATCCGGTTCGGGCTGGGCCCGGCTGGGCCCCATGGGCGAAAGCCCAGCAACCAGGCGCTTGCTCACGGGCCCCAACTCCAGGCCTGGCTCCAGGGTGGGACCCCGGTAACCCTTCGGGCCGGGTACTCCGACTCCTTGATAGTTCATCCATGAAAGATCCTCTGAACCATTCTTTGTTTCACCCTTCACCTAAGACCAATTTGCCATGGGAGACCCTACCAGGGGCACAAAGTGCCCCAGACAACATAGCTACTAGGATCATTAGGGCACTCAAACCCCTCCACCACTATAAGGTGATAGTTCAAGGAGGAGCTAAAACTTTTATTTTCATATTAACTCACATTTATAATCATCTTTCATTTGTTTTATGGTATTTAATAATTTCATGAATTAGTTTTTATCTTTATGATTTTATGACGTTATTTATTTATTCAAAGTTAATTCAATTCAATTCAAAAATACTTTATTAATCCCAGAGGGAAATTGATTGTAAAACAGAACGCTACCGTAGGTCATTCATCCCCTCTGCAGTAAGAGTGTAGAACTCCTCAGTTTAACTGGTACTGGCATTATCCTGGTACACAATACTACCAATGCAATACTCAGTATGTGTTCAATACTTGTGTAGTACCAGATTTACGTAGTATGTTCATGTCTTTTGCTGTATGCTGCATAGTGTTGGAAGTTGGAACCCACGTTTTT
>SSNQ01033637.1:0-12172 GCA_006942095.1 Nothobranchius kuhntae | reverse complement strand
CCCCCCCCCCCCCCTCTCTCTCTCTCCCCATCTTTTCTTTTCCTGTCTCTTTCACCTCTGTCTCCGTGTCTGGTCGGAATTACAAAGCATTCAAAAACAATAACAATAAAGTTTTAAGTATCAGGCGTGACATTAAAAGCGGACGCTTTGATGCTCCACCTGAGAGTAAATCTGTAAGGCTTGTTACCAGCACTCAGACATCAATTCTGTTTGCTTCACAGCCAGACAGGACACGGTAAAAAAAAAAAAAAAACATGTTTAGACCGTTCAGAATACAAATCCAGGCTCTGTCATGTTTGATTGTTGTAATTAAACTTTGTAGGTGGGGAAGGTCAGAAAAGGATCCGATCATTTTGTTTTTCCCTCATTTACAGTGACGGAGACAACGGCGCTGTGCGCCTGGCTCTGGTGTTAATGAAGTTAAATTTCATCTATTTTCACAAGAAAACAGAACAGTTAAAAGCAGGGCTTGTGTTGACCAGACAGTTCCTGTATTTGACCGTTTATTATGATGGAGAAAGAATAGAAAGAATTACCCCGACGCATGCAGACGAACTGACACTTTATTCGTTTCGCAAATCACAGATGTAGCTAAATCACTCAAGAAAAGATTCCCATCTGAACATCTGAGCTGGACACTGCTCAGCGCAGCTCACTGTCAGCGCATATGTGCACAGTGAGCTGAAGATGTGGAGAGGGGCTTGGAGCACGTTGCAGAACCAGAGCACATGCGGGAAGATTCCTCTGACTGAAGCGAGACTTTTCCAAACCCGGTCTCTCAGAGAGACTTGTCACTTAGAAAATGTTCCCTGATGATGAAACTTTGGCTGAATAGTGCTTGTTCCTGTCTCCAATGTGGCGACACATCCAGGAGCCGTCTGAGGAGAATCCCAGAATCTCACAACCTCGTCAGCTCAGAAAGCGCCTATGATTACGCACAAGCGTGACGCGTCAACCCGGTCTCACAGTAGACCGGGTTGGACCTGTTCAGGTTTACGCAGACAATCTTTACATTTAGAATTAGCATACAGATGTAAAATTAATGCAGTAAAATATAAAGCATTTTATTTAAATATCCATTCATTATTTTACAAGCACAGAGAGCCGCATCAGATGGATGAAAGAGCCGCATGCGGCTCCAGAGCCGCGGTTGCCGATCCCTGAGCAAGGGCATGTGCGGAGGACACACACACACACACACACACACACACACACACACACACACACACACACACACACACACAAGCAAAACATACTTGTTTTCAATTACGTTTATTGGGCCCACTTACATTTTCTTATGCCCACCCACAAATGAGTTTCTGGCTACCCTAATGGTGACTTTTGACAGACTTCTCTGAGCTCCGCAGCCATTACAATTTTCACCTCGTGCACCCCCTAGCGGCAGCTCGCGCACCCCTAGGGGTGCGCGCACCACACTTTGGAAATCCCTGCCTTAGTTACTTTCTGGATAACTGTCGTCGACATTTCCTGCAGGTGCTAAACACTCCGCCTGCGCTCCGGACCGTTCTTCAGGACATTAGAAAAGGGAATGATGTAGTAATGTGTCGGTCGCTAAAGAAACCGCTCTCAGAGCCGGCTCCTTGTTGGAGTAACCAGAGTGAGTGACACACACACCGCACCTGCGGACTCCTGAGCCGCTAAAAACGGCTAAATGTGCGCGTGCGGAGTGCTAAACACACGTGCAGCTTGCACTGATTGCTGTGAGACCGGGTTGGGGGGTGGGGGGTGCAGCTGTGGTTGGGCTTGTAAATAAATAGTTTATAAATAAGGTAGAAATAAGTTCCTCACGCTGATAACTAATAACTAATCTCTATGAGGACACAGTGCTAGTGCACTCTCCTACAGCACCTTGACACGACTCAATAAATGTTATACAACATTTTGTGAACATCAATTTATTTGCGTTTATTTGTTATAAATGCCACTGTATAATTCTTGCTGTCAGTATTTGCAAGATATTGGTATTTGGGTCTGTACTGGTTAGACTTAAATGAGTTAAACCAAGGTCTATAGCCCTTGATCATAGACTATGAGCTATAAGTATATTGGTCTTTTTATACTGGGAATCAGGAGTTATTTTAGCGATCATCTTGTTTCTTATTTATTTTTGTCCTGATTGTGCCCTGAGCAATTTTATGACTGAATAAAAACAAATAAAATCAACGTAGATTGAAAAATCGTCTTAAATAATCGAGATCTCAATTCCAGTCACAATAATTGTGATTATTATTTTTGCCATAATCGAGCAACCCTATGTTCAAGCCCTGTCTGTTGCATTTGCGTCCTTGGGCAAGACACTTCACCCACCTTGCCTACCTTGCTGTCTGCATGACCGCCTCTGTCAGTGAACCTAAAGGGCAGCTGTGCCTCCATTGTAGCTCATCGTCACCAGCGTGCGAATGTGTGTGTGGATGACTGTTTTAAAGCACCTTGGAAGGTTGTAGAACTCTAGAAGCCCAAATGTAGGCCATTTACCATTTAACATCTGCCACTGGTAGGGTCTAAAATGGTCCAAGAGCTGGAGCAAAATACATCGATAGAAGAAATGTCACTAAGCATAACGCTAACCAAAGGAAAGCTGAAGATAAAATAAAGCGCCACCATTAACACTTCTTTTTAGTGTCAGTTCATGACCCACCTCATCTTCCTCAAAGAGTAAGGATCATTTATAAAACCCTCGCTTTGGCGTCAGACTCTGACTGGGGGTCTCCTTTTCCCGTCTTTCAGCTATACAGCTGATCTGTCTGCTGGTCATTCATCCTTCTCCTTTATACATAAACCCCCCTCTAAACTACAGAGAACAATCTGTCACACCATCCATGAAGACAAGATTGTCAAACTTATCTCAGACTGCTGGATTCCACACTCTGAATGAAATGTGAACTTTTCTAACTCATAAGTTAAATAATCATATAATCTTATCTATCTATCTATCTATCTATCTATCTATCTATCTATCTATCTATCTATCTATCTATCTATCTATCTATCTATCTATCTATCTATCTATCTATCTATCTATCTATCTATCTATCTATCATCTATCTATCTATCTATCTATCTATCTATCTATCATCTATCTATCTATGTATCTATCTATCTATCTATCTATCATCTATCTATCTATTTATTAACTTATATTTCGAGGGGATAAACCACTTGAGATGAACCATCTTGTTTCCAAGTGGGTCCTCTATACAAATCAAAACAAATAGTTAACCAAGACAGCAAACAGTCTGTCAATGCCACACATTGAAACCACAATAGGAATAATAAAAATAAAAAATAAATTTAAAAAGTTATATTAATAACAATGAAAATATTTTTTTATTAAAAGATAAACACTAAAGAAAGAAAAGTGAAAAATCTAAATCAAAAACAATTACAGTTGGGTATTAAATAGTCATACAAAGAGATTTTAAGCTCATGGATTGTAGTGATGATTCTTTGAAAAACAGGCAAATTGTTCCAGTCTCTCGGTGCGTTGACAGAAAAGGCCAGCATTCCTGACTCCGATTTAGAGAAAGGGATGACGAATGAAACATGATGCATTCTGCAAATGTGGTAATGAGATCTGAATGGATGGTACTAGTAAGGTAGTTAAATATGAAGGAAATTTAAAATAAGCACACTTAAAAATAAACAACAACCAGTGAAACTTCCGCCTAGCTTCAGGTGTAAGCCAGGACAGAAGATTATAAATTTGGCAGTGGTGAGTTAGAAATTGACAACGCAGGACAAAACAACATAAACTATTATAAATAATATCAATCATTTGAAGACAAGATGCAGTGGAGTTCTGGTAGATTATATCAGCATAATCTAATAAAGCAAACAAAAGTTGTACAATAATCCGCTTTCTTACATTAAAGTCAAAGCAGTTGATTGAGCAATATAAAGTTTTCAAGTTAAAGTTTATCTTGTTCACGATAGTTTGGATATGACTTATGAAAGAGAGATTAGGCTCCAGCCAGACTTGTACAGAGTTCAGTTCAGACAAATCAGAGAAATGTAAATTTAAATGAACTTGGGAAGCAGAAGTGGCACGTCTCAGAAACAGCATTGAGTGGGATTTTGATTTGTTTAAAAGCAATTTATTATGAACTAACCAGTGTTGTACGCTATTAAAATTAAGCTGTAAGGTTTCTTGAATTGACATTAAACTATGTTTTGAGTAGTATAAAACAGTATCATCAGCATAAAGGTGCACAGAACAAGAGGAACAGCATAATGGTAGATCATTATTAAAGATTGAAATTAATAGCGGTCCTAAAGAGGAACCCTGAGGAACTCCTTTTATAACTGCCTTCGTCTCGACAAAGATCTATTAACGACAACAATTTGAGAGCAATTGTGAAAAAATGAATTAAACCAAAGTAGAGCTGTCTTAGATAAACCAAACAAGTACAATTTATCCAAAAGCAGATAATGATCCACCATATAAAAAGCCTTTGACAGGTCAAGAAAAATGGCACCTGTTGCCAAGCTGTTGTCAAATCCAGAGTATATATATCATTAGTAAATTTTAACAGGGCAGTGATGGTCGAGAAATGTTTTCTAAATCCTGATTGGAAAGGAGATAGGAAGTTGTTTTCATCTAGATACTTAGAGAGCTGATTAAATACTAGTTTTTCAAAAATTTTCATAACATTGATTATTGCAATAGGTCTATAATTATTTAGATCACAGGAGTCACCTCCCTTAAATAATGGAAAAATCTTTGTGCATTTCCATTCCTTTGGGATCAAGCAAGTAGCAAATGACAGATTAAAAAGAATGGAAAGAGGATAAGCCAGAATATCAGAGGCTAATTTAATAAACCTAGACTCTATGCCATCTGGTCCCGAAGCTTTTGAGTAAGAAAGTGTTTTTATTATCTGTGAAACATCATTGGGAGAATTTGAAAAAAAAAAGAAAATGAACTGGAACAGCTTTGGGTCAAGAGGCAGTTACTTATGGCAGATGAGGAAGGCAACTGGGGAATGTTGGAAAAATGCTGACTAAATGCTTCAGCGATTTCGGCAGGAATATTTGTAAGATTATTATCAACTCTCATAATAGACACTGTAGTATTAGTTTTTCCACGTAAATTATTAACTGTTCTCCAGAAGTTGTTGGGGTTTGTGAAATCAGCATTCAAGCTGTTCCGGTAGAAGTCTGCTTTGGCATTCCTGGTTTGAGTGGAACAATAATTTCTCCGTTTTTTAAATTCACACCAGTCAACGTGACTATTAATAAGTTTAGCGGTTTTCCAAGCTTCATCATGCTGTTTGAACAGGGCTATGAGATGAATGGTAGATGATTACCTCTGACTAACACTAATCCAAGATGCATGTTTATCAAGCACAGCAAGAAACTAAGAGTAAAAAAAATTCCAGGCATTATCAATATCAGGTATTAATAAAAGCCTATTCCAGCTAATGAACTGCAATTCATGCAGATGAAGCATTAAAAGCATGAAGATTACGTATCCTAATGATCTTGGGAGGTTTATGTGGGATAGAAATTTTCCATGTACAAAAAACAATAGAATGATCACTAAAGCAGTCATCTAGAACTCCAGAATCAATTATCCTATTTGGGTGAGTCACCAGAATCCAATCAATGAGAGAGGAACAATTAGAAACAACTCTAGTAGGAGCAGTAATCAGTTCAGTGAAGTTTGAGCTCTCTTACCCATGGTGTCCCACAAGGTTCTGTGCTGGGGCCTCTGCTCTTCCTCCTCTATCTGCTTCCTCTTCAGCACATCCTGAGCTCCTTCAAAGGAATCTCCTACCATATTTATGCAGATGACATCCAACTGTAAATCTCCTTTAAGCCCCATGAGATGTCTAAGCTGCAGCTGTTACACACCTGCTTAGACTCTATCAAAACCTGGATGGTGGGAGCTTTCTTCAGCTGAATGAAGATAAGACTGAGATCCTCATCTGTGCCCCAGACAAGCTGGTTCCCAAAGTCAGAGACTCTCTTGGTCAGCTTGCTTCCCACACCAAACCTTCTGTCAGGAATCTTGGCGTGACCTTTGACCCAGCTCTCACCCTGGATTCTCATGTCAGTTCTCTTGTTCGCTCATCCTTCTTCCATCTCAGGAACATTGCTAAGCTGAGTCCCATTCTGTCCCGTATGGCGTCAGAGGCGTGCCACAACCCGTGCACGCGGATTGGGTCCACAGCGCGCGTGTGAACGGGACTCGCGAGCGTGTGAACGGGACTCGCGAACGTGTGAACGGGACTCGCAAGCAAAAATATACATGGCGAGAGGTCATTTGCACACTGAGAGGGAGCAAACTGTGTCTGTGAGCACACAAGGATGTGCACAAGTGACAAACCTGCGTGCGCGTGTTGCCAACACATTTTGAGCCCTGACGAAGGCCCTGTGGGCTGAAACGCGTTGGCATTGATGTTTTTAACAATTTAAGCCATGTACTAATAAAGGCTTTTTATTTTTGTATCTCCTGAGTGCCTCAGATCTCCTTTTGCCAACATTTATGTGGATCCCTTGGCTGAAGAGCACCAGTGAGAGCACCATATAAGATTTCTCACACCCCTGCAGCACTTCCAGCATTTTTTTCTATTTGCAATTCAGTAGTTGTTGTCATAGCTCAGCTGGGAGAGCGGGTGACTCTCACCCCGGAGGATCCAGGTTCGAGTACGGGCAAGGAAAATAGAGTAGATGTCATGTTATTTTTTCCTAATTCCTGTGATATTATTTTACAGTTGTGACCGTTCAACTGTCATTAAACGTCCGAATGTTTGCTGGGCAGTGTTTTAAAAAGTGCACATAAGCTAGATGGTTTTAACCATGTAAAATTATATTTTTTGTGATACTGGAAAAATACATACTGAAATAAAACTACTGATTGAAAACTTTATGACTGTGGTTGTACAATATATGACTCACTATTACACTGCAAAGGCCCTTAGAGTGGGGCTTCCAGAGAGAGAGAGAGAGAGAGAGAGAGAGAGAGAGAGAGAGAGAGAGAGAGAGAGAGAGAGAGAGAGAGAGAATTTGTATTCTGTCAAAGTTGTAATATTACTTCAGCCACTCTTGAGAGGAGACTCCAGGTAAATATAGACTTGTGGGTGTAGGTATGTTCAAGTTTAAAAAGTTCTTGCCTCATTAATGTATTGTTTTTTTTTTTCAGCATTTAATTGACAAATTATCCTTTCAAATAATTAATTGATGAGTTACATAATTGTCCATTTAGAATTGTTGAATGGACTGAGTCAAGTTTGGTGCACTTTATATATTTCAAAACATGTTTTTTTATTTTAATGATGCATATAAATAATTTAAATGTTAATTTAATGAAATATTTCTATTTTTTCATTACCTCACCCTTGTTTTGACAAAAACAAGACCTTGCTGGATAATATCATGGAGAAACTATTTGTTCACAGTACTTGGCTCAGTGAGGATCTGTGTACCAAAGGAGGAGATACTCAGAAATCTGTCTGCAGATTGTTACAACCCAGACTGGAAGTGGTGGGCTGTAATAAGAAAGGAGACCAAACAAAGGAGTGGGGGTTCAACAACTGATTTATTAACCAATTTTAAAAACACTGCCCAGCAAACATTCGGACGTTTAATGACAGTTGAACGGTCACAACTGTAAAATAATATCACAGGAATTAGGAAAAATTAACTTGACATCTACTCTATTTTCCTTGCCCGGACTCGAACCTGTCTTCTCCGGGGTGAGAGTCACCCGCTCTCCCAGCTGAGCTATGACAACAACTACTGAATATCAGATTTTTTTACATAGATATAGCTTCCACCATTTTGGTCCGACAGGAAGCCAATGGGCCAATGAGGTAGAGGGTAAAGTGCGGGGTAAACTAACCAATCAGATGACAGAGAAGATCTGCCACAGGCCACGCCTCCAGAGTGCCAAAACCCCTTCACAGCCGAGCGAGCAGGAGTCAGAAACCGAGCGCGCAGAGAGGCTGCCGAGCGCGCAGAGAGGCTGCCGCGCGCGCACGTTTTCCTCTGCCGTGTGCTCGTTGACAACGCGCGCACGCAGGTTTGTCATTTGTGCACATCCTTGTGCGCTCACAGACACAGTTTGCTCCCTCTCAGTGCACAAATGACCTCTCGCCATGTATATTTTCGCTTGCGAGTCCCGTTCACACGTGCGCTGTGGACCCAATCCGCGTGCACGGGTTGTGGCACGCCTCTGACGCCATAGTCCCGCTCTGAACTTGAGACAGTTCTCCACACCTTCATCTCCTCACGCTTAGACAACTGTAACTGTCTTTTCACGTGTCTGAGCAGAACCTCCCTGAACCGTCTACAGGTGGTTCAGAACGCCTGTGCTCGGCTTCTGACCAAGTCCTCCAAACACACCCACATCACCCTGCTTCTCCTCCAGCTTCACTGGCTGCCAGTCAACTTCAGGGTTCATTTCAAGATCCTGGTTCTGGTCTATAGGGCCTTACATGGACAAGCACCATCTACCATTGGTGATCTTCTTAGTCCCTACACCCCCAGCAGGTCCCTGAGGTCCAGTGATCAAAGCCTACTGGTTGTCCAGCGCACCAGGCTAAAGGTCAAAGGTGACAGATCATTTGCTGCTGTGGCCCCCAGACTCTGGAACTCTCTCCCCCTGAGCTTGATATCAGTGGACTCAGTGGTCTCCTTTAAAAAGCAGCTGAAGACTCACTTGTTCAAGCTGGCTTTTGTATGACCTTCTTCACCTCTCTCTCTTTATTCTGCTCTCCCCACCTATTCCACCTTCCTCAGGATCCACTGATTTCCCTCTTTCCTGTTCACTCTCTCTCTTTCTTAACATTTTTTCTTTTAAATCCCAATTGTCTATTTTTGCTCATTTGAAATATATTTTTAAACATTTTCTAAATTCTTTTTTATATTTTAACTTTTTTGTTGTTTTTGTGAAGCGCCTCATGATTTTTTTCTTGAGAGGCGCTATAGAAATGATATTTTCTTCTTCTTCTTCTTCTTCTTCTTCTTCTTCTTCTTCTTCTTCTTCTTCTTCTTCTTCTTCTTCTTCAGGAGGTTACGATCAGCAAGGGTTGAATGATCAAGTCAATTTAGGTTAAAATCTCCCAACAAGATAAATTTGTGAGTGTTACCTAAAGAATAAACCATGGCAATCAAATTTTTCTAAAATTTCTTTTTAGGTGATGAAGGTGGCCTATAGAGCTCCGGGAGTTGACGTCACTTCTCCCGGCATGCAACAGTTCAAATCGAAACGGCGCCATATTGGCATGCAGAAGCCGGCAGCTGGACTATTTGTTATTGTCAGAAAACTCAATCAGACAGGAAATATGGTAGATTCCTGTTGTGCCCCAGGATGCAGAACAGACACGGACGACATAAGGGATGAGCCATCTACAGGATTCCCCAAGATCTGGAGCGCCACAAACGTTGGATCATTGTAATAAAACGCGCTAGTGACCGGAAAATGAAACTGTGGGATCCCGAGAGTAAAGGTTTTCGCTTATGCAGCGACCACTTCATGTCAGGTACTTAAACCAACGTTTCCTCAACTGTGTATGGTATTTATTTTAAATGCTTTTATTATGATTCTTAGTGGGCTTCCTAAACTTATTTTGGCGTGGCTTTTTCTGTCTTATTACTCATAGCAGCAAGTAAACATCACGTAAAACGTTGCCTCGTGAGTTCTGCGTGCTGCCGTTTCCGTGTTTTATGATCACAGCAATTAACCGGCTAAGCTGTATTTAATTTTTAAGCAATGGTTGATCAATTGTCAGATCACACATAAAAAGCACTTTGGATTGCTATTATCTGTCTCACCGAGACTACTTACGTGTAAATCTGTTATTTGTCCGTCCATCCATCCATTTTCATCCGCGTATCCGGAGTCGGGTTGCGGGGGCAGTAGCGTGACTTCCCTCTCCCCAGCCGCTGGAGCCAGCTCCTCTGGGTAAATCCCAAGGGGTTTCCCCGGCCAGGTCCGGTGTTGTGCCGGTAAGAAGTCCGCTACGACAGCTTCTGGCGTTTTTAAAAAGTATCCCAGGGGCACGGTAAGGGTCGGAGATGTTTAGTCTATTTAATTTCTGACTATATAAAACGATTTCTTCTGTTTTAAAGTGTGAAGTAAACTCCGACGAAGTAAAATCCACGCGGATCCCGTTCATGTTCATGGTTACATCCGTGTTTGTTTACCTTTTTTGCATGCCAAAATGGCGTCCACTAACTGAGAGTCACGTGGGGTCCGGAGCTCTATAGATATTCCCAATTATGAGTGACTTGTTAACATTAAAAGCAAACTCAATAAACAAAGCATCAAAGAGTAGCGGTTTCACAATTGGAAAAATGACCTTGGAATTCAAGCTAGAGCAGACATAAGTTGCAACACCGCCTCCCCTTTCACCTCTATCGGCCCGAAATCGATTAAAGTTATCAATATTGAGAGTATTGTTAGGAATATCATTATTTAGCCAAGTTTTGGAAAGAGTAATTATTTTGGGCTTATTATAGCTGAGCCATGTTTTCAGTAAGTCAACCTTCGGAAGTAGGCTTCTGACATTAAGATGAATTATATTTAGACCCTTGCCTATTGCAGAAAAAAACAATCTAATGCAACAAAATAGGAGGCAAAAAGTAGACAAGTAAATGTTAATACCCAACGAGAATAAAAGTGAAAAAAGAGGAAAAAGAGAAATAAATAAATAAAATAAATAACAATGCAAACAGATCCAATAATGCAGACAATATTTATCTGTAAAACATTGCTTTAGCTAACCCTTGAAAGAATCAAATGGTGTGCCATCATTATCTACACTCATACAAAATGTTCATTAGATGCAAATTAAGGTTAAGGTCATCTCACAAAATGTTTAAAGATTCTTAATCCACAGAACTAGAACAGCTTGTAACTGGAAGGTGTGGTTTCTGAGGGATGTTTGGTAAAATCCTACAACATGCCAAACTCATAAACTCTTTATTATTAAAACTAGGGTGACTTCTCGAGTTATTCAGTTTTCGAGCGAAACTCCGAAGTGGCCAATTCGGAACCAGCCTCCTTGAGATGCCTCTCTCTTTTGACACCCAGTCAAACCTGTTGGCACACTGCCAGCTGACACAGCCATACGACTCCTTAAGAACATCCGTGCTAGACGCAACGAACCTTCCTGCCTGTTGTGACCCGGAGACATCTTGAGACTGGACTGGTCGTACTGCGGTTATTCTACGAACTTTGGTGCTTTAAGGTCCACCCGACTTCCTGACATTCCGGATCACACCGGGGGTCTCCGCCAGGGTTCGTAGACACAACAGATTGTGTCTGATATTGTTTTATTAATAACCAACTCTCTAGTTTATAGCAGACAACAAATCCTTTTACACCAAGAACTCACAGGTTCTTCCAGATACAAAGGTTCTGATACACATCTACTTTACACCACACCACCTATAACTCGCATTCCATCACCGCATATACACTCCATCACATATCATTACTCATAGCTTGTCATGGACGATAATTAGTTTAGAAAAATAAAATTTATTTTTTTAACTATATACTTCACTCTGTCTGAAATAATACAAAGTGTGTTTATGGTCCCTGAATAAGCAAAGAATCCTAAACTCTTCTGGTTAAACGTTCAAATATCAATCAGGTTGATATTTCATATTTATATGGAATCATCACATCTTATTGGTCATAATTAAATATGCAGCTACAAAGCATATTGACTGCATACACTACACCTTCACCCAGTCAGCTCCTTGGTACACCTCAGAACTTCATACTCGGGGAAAAATGATGACAACTTAAATGCCTCTATAGGAAAACTGGTCTGAATGTTCACAGGCAAATCTACAAGCACAACATTATAATGTCCAAAACAGCATGCAATAACACCCGCTCTGTACTACTCCGACCTAATCCACTCCATCTTCTCTAACCCCCGCACTCTCAACTTTCAGTAAGCTAACCCAACCTAAGGACAACATCACAGCTACCTTCACCCCATATAAATGCAATGACTTTCTGACCTATTTCCATTGTAAAATCCCATCATAAAATAACAAAATGTTTTTATTTATTTTTATTGTTTTAGGCATTATGTGCATTTTGATTTTATTTGTTTGTAGTGTTTATGTCTTATGACATCCATTTTTTAGTGTGGTCTTATTGTTGTCTCTAATTTTAATGTATATGATC
>SSNQ01033636.1:12125-23718 GCA_006942095.1 Nothobranchius kuhntae | reverse complement strand
GTGATTGGTTAAAAGGAGTCCAATAGGGAGCTGTGAAAAAAAGAGTGGCGTGGCGACAGGTCAAAGTTTGAGGCTTAGCCACGCCCACACCTTTATACTTATTTAAAATCCGACGGTTGAATTTTTTCCTTTATGTCTCAAGAGTATATAGCAGAAGTTTGAAGGCGATTGGTGAAAAGGGCGATGGAGCATCACTCTCCAAACAACGTGTGCGAAAACCACACACGGTACTCTTCCAGGTATGAGATTTGCATTCCTCACTAGGCTGTACAGATTTGCTCCCTTATCTGTTATAATTAGAGCTCCCTCCTTTTCCCATCTTTCCTTTTTTTACTTAGTTGAATTATTATGCAGACTGGGGCGATGGTGGTACAGGAGTTAGGTGCTTGCCCCATAATTGGAAGGTTGTTCGAGCCTCGCTCAGAGACACAACACTGCATGTGTACCCTTTAAATGAGCCTGCCTTCATACCAGCTGGGACTCACAGACTCTGCAAGTCTGAAAGATAAACAATAACTTTCTTTCCCAAGGTCCCATCTGTCTGCCTCCACAGAAGGAAGAACTCCAGCTCGAATCAATTGCTAAAATCAAGAATAATTTCCTAAATCAATATGAACATCTTTCGTGACTTGTAATCCAGACAATCATTAAATAAACATTTGTTTATTACTACGTATAATAATTATAGTATAATGAAATGCTTCATTAATCTGTGCTCACTGAATGGATGTTATGTTATGTTTATGTCTACAAGAACCTGCCATGTGTTCAACATGTTTTGACGACGAGGTCCTCACACCTGCACTCACACAATAACAGGTAAGGTTAAGTTAAACTCCAACACATAGAGACTATTAAACCAGCCAGAACATCCTGTATCAAGAAGGCATTTTTCTGAGTTGTCTTGGTAACATCTCTCAAACTTGTCTGCCTCTGATTGACTGTGCAAGTCATAACATCAAAACCTTAAAACTGGATCATCCTGGGTGATTCGACAGTTCTAGAGAATCGCTCAGACCGGCCATCTGTAGCAAAACCTCTTTAACCATCAACGATTTTGACACATCTTCAAAACCGTTTTTGCACCTGCAAAGCTGATGCGCAAACAATTCCTGCAGAAACAAAGCTGTTATTGTTAGACTCCTTAAGAGTCCGCCAGATGCATGATTCCATCCAGCTGTTATGACCCGAGACATCTCTGGACTGAAGAGTCAGTACCACGGTATTCTACAGCCTTCCGGTGCCAGAGATCAGCCGACCCCTGTGACTTTCAGATCCACCTAGAGGGTCTCTCCAAAACAGGTGAAGTAGACATGACAGATTGCGTCTGATGTTATTCTGATGATAACAACTTTATAGCTTAGAGCAAACCAACATCTTTTCACCAGAACTCAGCTTATTTTGATAAGGAAGGAAGGATTTTTATTGTGTCTCCTCAGACTCAAGAGGAAGCACACTCGTG
The DNA here is from genome assembly GCA_006942095.1 of Nothobranchius kuhntae. Classification (NCBI taxonomy): domain Eukaryota; kingdom Metazoa; phylum Chordata; class Actinopteri; order Cyprinodontiformes; family Nothobranchiidae; genus Nothobranchius; species Nothobranchius kuhntae. Next base: position 22,256 of record SSNQ01033636.1, on the reverse strand, counting down.
GTTCCTCGTGCTGGGTGGTCGCTGAAGTGCAGATCTTGTGTTTGTAGTGAACCATTTTCACAGACGCTCTCTCACATCTCTGTAGCATCCTTCCAGGAGAAAGAAGAGAAGCTCCTAGCAGTCCCTAGACCAGAGAAAGCTGTGGAGTTTGTGAACTTCTGCTGCACACAAGCTCCTACAGGACCAAGGCGTGTTCCTGTCACAGGAAGCCTTTGCTGGGAGGCTCCACCGGCAGCCTCTTGGACCAGCAGCCGGGCTCCACCAGTGGCCTCCGGGCCCAGCAGCCGGGCTCCACCGGCAGCCTTCAGGCCCAGCAGCCAGGCTCCACCAGCAGCCTCTGGGCCCAGCAGCGAGCTTAGCCATACCAACCTTCAGGCCGGGTTCAGGCTCCACCATCGGCCTCCGGGCCCAGCATCCAGACTCCACCGCCGGCCTCCGGGCCTAGCAGCCAGGTACTGTCACCGGCCTTCGGGTCTGGCAGCCAGGCTCCACCATCAGCCATCAGGACCTGTTTCTTGGCTCGTCTACGCTAAGCCTGGCTACACAGAAAATCTCAACAAAAGCTAAGTGAACTGTTTTTATATCTGGCCACGAAAATGGCAATGAAAGTACTACAGAAAGATATAGAGGAGTTAAAGGATTCTGTGAGCATGATGACAGCTGAGTTGCCAACTTTGACAAAACAGCAAGCCAGCATTAAGGACTTACTCACTGAGATTAAAGATCTTAAAATGAGAAATATGGAACAAGTAAGGAAAATTGACTTGCTCGAAAATCGAGTGGCAGAGCTGGAACAGCATTCAAGAATGAATGATATAATTATTACAGGTCTTAAAATTAGGCCTAAAAGCTACCTCCAAGCAGTAAAGGGAATAGGTAATGAGAATGGGGCTGACCTAGATGATACAGCTGAAGAGCAGGTTGTGTCATTTCTGAAAAGTAAAGATATTTCAGTTGATACAATAAACATTGAGGCATACCATTCATTACCTTTCAAGAAAAATCATGATAAATCTGTGATACCAGCTATTATGATACGCTTTAATAGTAGGAAGCACAAAGTGGATCTGGTCAAACAGGGGAGGAAATTAAAGGGAACAAATGTGTACTTGAATGAAAATCTGACGAAGAAAAATGCAGACATTGCTCGTAGAGCGAGACAAATGAAAAAGCAGGGATACGTAGAGTCTACCTGGACTATGAATTGTAAGGTGTTCATCAAACAGAAAGGTGCTCCTGAAAATAGTCATGGGTTATGGATCAGCGATATCAAGCATTGGAAAATATTAAGTGATAAGGTTACAGTTAGGTTGGTCATGCTTTAATTTATTTTTACTTATTTTGTGGGTGTTGTTGTTTTATTTACTTAATTTTTTTTCTATATGTAAATAATTTTTTCTTTCATGGGTGATTTTGAACAGGATATTGATCCAGAACAACATTTCCATAGTAGCACACATTCATTAAGTTATTTTACTGACCAACAGTTTAATGCAACTATTAAATATGAGCGAGGGCGTCAGTTTGTTTTCAGAATTGCTGGGGACAATAACCATACACTTGAGTGGGGTTTGAAAATTGCTGGGGACAATATAGGCTAGCACAGGGGTCGGCGGCTCTGGAGCAGCATGCGGCTCTTCCATCCATCTGATGCGGCTCTCTGTGCTTGTAAAATAATGAATGGATATTTAAATAAAATGCTTTATATTTTACTGCATTAATTTTACATCTGTATGCTAATTCTAAATGTAAAGATTGTCTGCGTAAACCTGAACAGTTCCAGCCCGGTCTCACTGTGAGACCGGGTTGACGCGTCACGCTTGTGCGTAATCATAGGCGCTTCCTGAGCTGGAGGATGTCAGATTCTGGGATTCTCCTCAGCTCCTGGATGCGTCGCCACATTGGAGACAGGAACAAGCACTATTCAGCCAAAGTTTCATAATCAGGGAACATTTTCTAAGTGACAAGTCTCTGAGAGACAGGGTTTGGAAAACACTCGCTTCAGTGGGAGGAAGCTTCCCACGTGCGCTCTGGTTCTGAGAGCCTGGATTTGTATTCTGAACAGTCTAAAGATGTTTTTAAAAGAAACGTATGACAAAAGTGGCACCTGCTCAGTAAAACCACCAACAGGGTGAAAAATATCAAAATATTGTAGGCAGAGACGGGCTACAACTTCTGGATCATCTTTATATAAATCGTTTTATGGATTGTTTTCTTATGAAAGATAGCTTTGACGTACACGAGCGACCAGGCGCGTTGCAAGATTTTCAAAAGTGTGGGAGATGTTGTCTGTGCCTAAAATAATTTTATGTTTTTCATCTTGTTAGTTTAATTTCCATAATAGCGGAGCAGGTGCGGATTTTAGACGCGTCACGCATGTCTCCGTTTTAAATATGTTTAAACTGTTCAGAATACAAATCCAGGCTCTGTCTAGTTAGATTAGTGTAACTAAAGTTTGTACTGAATGGAACTTTACATTAAACCATGTTGAAAAGAAAAGGATCCGATTAAATCATTTCCCCTCATTTACAGTCACGACGTACAGCGCAGTGCGCGTGGCTCTGGGGTTAATCAAGTTTAGTTGTTTGTCTTTGCAACAATCTTCACAAGAAGGCAAAACAGTTAAATGGCAGGTTACAGATATTTCCATTTGACTGTATTTTGATGGATAAACTCAAGGATGTTGGTTGTTTTGAAAGAATTACCCCGACGCACACTGATGCGCATGGATGAGCTGACATTTTAATACGCACATCGCAGAGGTAACTTGATTCCCATCAGAACATCAGAGCTTTATACTGGACACTGTGATCAGCGCGGCTCCGAGCACCCACGGTGGACAGTGAGCTGAAGATCTGTAGAGGGGTTTGCAGCGCAGTGCAGAACCACGGTGCATGCGATAAGATTTCCTCCCACTGAAGCGTTCTGGAAACCCGGTCTCTCTGAGGGATGTGTCACTTGGAAAAATGTTCTTTTTATGAAATTATTAAACTTTGGCTGAATAGCGCTTGTTCCCATCTCTAATATGGAGACGCATGACGCATCCAGTCTGAGGCAGAATAGCAGCTCAGAAAGCACCTGTAGAGACATTTGATCACGCACAAAGTTTATGTGGAGCAGAAGCGGTCGTGCCACGGCAGGTGAAACGTTCCTAGCCTACATGAAGTGAAACTGTTTAATTCTAACATTAATATGTTACTGGACACGCTGGTCTGGTTGGTTAGACCAGTGTTGGAAGTGGAAAACACACACACACACACACACACCAATTAAAATAATGCTGATAGCGTGGACTAGAGGACAGGTGATGGTTTTATTTAAATGATGATCAGGCTGCTGTAAAATGTAATCTCCATCCACATCCAGACACAATTATCCTCTATTCTTTCTCTATTTGCTCTGCTCTTGTCTGGGCTGATGTAGTTGACGGTGCGCGTGGCGCGCCTAACGGCTGTAGCGTTATGGTTTTATGCTCTTTTATGAAAGAGGAACCATGCTACGTATTAATTCGGAATATTAATTTTAATAAATCAATAACCAAATTTTATATTGTTCAGAAGACTCAAAGGTTGTTTTCATCCATAAACTGCCGATAATATCTGAGTGTCTGTGTTTCAGTTCAATGAGGAAACCAGTTTGACGTTTAAAAGTTTTAATTCTTCAAATTAAATTAATGATTTTGAAATTGACAAACAGGAAATACAATCAACATTGGTAACTTCGTGGGACAATCCTTTTAACAGTTGATATGCTGTTATTGCTCAAATAGACCTTCTGGTGAATTTATGAAGATTGAGAATGTTGAGTTGTGAGAGTGATATGAGATGAGTTGGATGCGTGTGTGCATCTGATTTTGCTTCAGGAAGAAACAGGTGTCTGAGTGAAAAGTGATGGTTTGAATAAACTTAGGTTTAGTGGAAAAGATGCATCAAAACGCTATCTGTCGTGTTTTGCCTCACCGAAAATCGGACCCTCTGTTGGACCCGGGGCGTCACCTTAGGATGTTTCATCCAGGGCACCTTGGCTGGCAGAGAAGACAAAGATGCGCTGCGACCCGGTCCAGAGTTGTCCTCGGTACACGTTGATGGTAAAGCGTTTTGTCGACGCGCTTTCTTAAGTTAATTCACTCAGAAATCAAAAGACTCGGTAGTGAGTCTACGTTAGAAGTTGCGATTCAGCTATTCTGCCTGGCTTGGCAGAAACAGCGTGAAAGGGGTGAAAGAACGAGCCAGCCGGCTCTGCCCCCCCCTTTCGGTTTTCAGGTCCACACTCTTTCGTTGTCCAACACGAACTGATCAAAAGACACAAACTTACCAAAAACCTTTCTCTTCTCAAAGCAAAACATGTGCGTCATCAAATGTGTCTGGAGTTTACTGTGGGCAGGTGTGTGTGGGTGTGTGTGAATGTTTGTGTGCTTGAGTGTGAAGGTCAGTACCAAACATTCTCAACACTATTTAAGAATGGATTAATTAATCCATTATAATTACCCCAAAGCATAATAGTCATTCATTTGATTAAACACATTTATAATGAGCAAAATGATAATAGTTATTTTAACATTAAATTCAAGAAAAAGAAGTTTAAACTTTATGTTTTGAGTTGGTCTGGGTACAACTCATGTAAACACATCTTCTGGTAGACTGCAGGTGGTTGATGTTATGGTTTCCTCCCAGACTCGCTGGCGTTCAGGACTTAATCTGTGGGTGAAAGTTCTCAATGACCCAGCTTTGACCTAGCTGCGTCCAGCACCACCTTTGTGATAGAAAACCCATATTTCCTCACGTTACACGGCTGTGGTGCACATTTTACGCATTTGGAGAGGTGGGCTGGAAGCTTTGCTTTCACTGGAAGATGGTCCACTTAACGCACGGGAGTAGACTACATATTAATGACAAATGAATGAAAATTAAATTGAGTTTTTACTTCATATTTTAGAAATAAAAATGACGGGGTAAAACATTTATGACGTCTTTTTAAACGAAATTTTCTAGCGCGACCTGCCTGCTTCACTAAGTCACTGCTTATTAAGGTCCGTCCAAAATTACCGTGGCCCAACCAAAAACGAAAACCTGGCACCGCGCCTGTCATAAACCTCTGCAAATTGTTGTTCTTCACTTTGTCAAACTCAGACTTTGTACAGCTAATGTCAAGATGTAAAATTATGAATTCAATCGAGCTCTTCCGTCCCTCCCTCTCCTGCTCTCCTGGAAACACGACATTGGCTGTCAGAAGCGGGAGATGAAGAAGGAGATGAGGCAAACAGAGTGAGTGCGACATAAAGAAACCAGACTGGTGTGGAGGTGAGCAAAACAGCTGGAAAGTGTGGGTGTTGAATCCCCCACAGGTGCGATGCCCATGCGAGCGACCGGTACCAGCTGCTGTCACCTGGTTGTGAGCAGCTCTCTGCTGTCTGAGGGTAGGCCCCGCCCACAACGCTGTGGTTACTGCGGTGTTTTCTTTACTGTGGGAAACGGGTAATAATGGCTCTTTGATGGGAACAGGTTGCCGACCCCTGGTATAAGATCTGAGCTGGTAAAACAAATATCCTCATCAGCAGGCTTTTTTGAAAGTGTGTGTGTGTGTGTGGGGGGGGGGGCACAGCTGCCAATCACAAATTTTGCCGGGGACATGTCCCCGGCGTCCCCGGTTAAAATGACGCCTATGAATATGAGCAAGGCTAATTCATTTTAATAGCAGAAGTCTTTATGCTCATTTTCAGAATATTAAAGATTATATTGATAATTTTGTGAGGCCATTTAACATCATTGCAGTATCTGAAACATGGATAGATTCAGAGCACGGTGAGGATTTTTTCTTGCAAGGTTACAATTTCCATTGTATCAATAGGAATGGAAAGGGTGGAGGGGTGGCTTTTTTCATTGATCAATCCCTTTCATATATATTTACTGAAAACTTGTCTATGGTTATTGATGAAGTTATGGAATGTATAACTATTGAAGTGAGTATTAAGCAAACAAAAAACATAGTGATTCATTGTGTATACAGGAAACCAGGAAGTGACATTGACACATTTATTGTTACAATGGAAAGTATTTTAATGTTAAACAAAAGTAAGATAACATATGTGTGTGGAGACTTTAATATAGATCTACTGAAAGCTACAGCACATAAGAATAACTGCTGATAGTGCCACTCTTATTGATAATATATTTACTAATAATGTAGAAAGTATTATACATAGTGGACTATTGATAACAGACCTAACAGATCATCTCCCTGTATTTGCTATCCACAACTGCCATCCTAAGAAAGAAAAAAAAAACTAAAATTTAATGTATAAAAGGAGAAGAAAGGAAGAAGAAGATTTACAAAATCTAAAAACGGAACTACGTAGTGTTAACTAGAGTAATATATATAGTGAACATGATGTGAATATTGCGTATGACCTATTTCTGGATATTTACAAAAGTATATATGATAAGCATTGTCCGATGATAAGACATAGTTGTAGAAATCGATATTCAGAGAAGCCGTGGATGACAAAGGGGATCCAAAATGCTAAAAAAAAAGAACACATTATATAAGCTATTTAAATCACACAGAACTAAAGAAGCAGAGCAAAAATATAAAACATATAAAATAAATTAATTAATATAATGAGGATGTGTAAAAGGAATTACTATAGTAATTTGATTGATAGGAATAAAAGTAACATCAAAGGAATATGGAACGTGTTAAATACAATAATCAAGAAGCATTGTGACGGGAGATTATTTTGTTAGTAATAACAGTGATATTTATGATAGACAGTTGACAGTAGAACACTTCATGAATTTTTTGTTGGGGTTGGTCCAAAGTTGGCTGACAAAATAAATAGTGACGTGGACTCTGAATCCAATGGTTATGGTGACGGGGGACGGTGTGACGGATTCATTATTACTTGAAGAAGTGACTCAAAAGGATATTCTTGAAATTGTCAGAGCATGTAAAACTAAATTTTCATTAGATGGAGATGACATAGATATGTTTTTAGTTAAACAAACTATTGATTGTATTGTCGAACCACTCAGGTATATATGTGTTGAGGGTCTGACCTCATGAGGAAATTACTATGCAGTGATTTTCTCCAAAATGACTGTGCTTAAATTGCTCTGAAAAGCAAATTATCACATCAGCGCCAAGAAACTTCATTTCCCATGATGCTTTGCACACAGAAGCATTGGGATGATGTCATGTGCGGGACCTCAGGGAGCTTTCCCGCGATCTAAGACCATAAATCTTCAGCAAAGACAAAGAAACTCCGTTCTTTTGCCCAGGATACCTGGCGGTAAGGACACGCTGGTCGTACGCTCCGACTAACTTGAGCACGCGGGAAGTCTAAGTGCTCCATCAAGCTCACGGGACCGCTGGAAGGCTAAGCTGCAATCCCATCAGGTCTGTCTAACCGCTCGCTGCCTAGCTGCTGAAGGGAAGACCACAGAACCGGGTTGGAAAAATCAGCAATGCCGTCAAACTCACGGAACGCCAAAACAGCGGAGAAAGCCATCAAACCGACGGACGACGCCAAACTGCGGAGAAACACGGAGAACCGTCAAATCAAACAGTGAGGGACACTTCACTGTTCTGGTGATCAGAAACTCAATTCATCTCTTTCTCTCCTTCTTCCTTCTTCCGTTTCCTCTATAGTCCAGAATAAGCAATAAAACCGCGCTATTGCTTAAAAGTAGCTTCGTGTTTTCCTCTTTCTTTCCCAATACGTCCGTCGGGTCATTTTGAAAGAATAAACTGCTTATTGATCATTGTTTGGTATCTTAAAATGGTTTCTGCCATGGCCAGGCTGAAACTAAAAGATATTAATTTGTGATTAATCTTTTGTGTTGTTTCATGATCCTTTGAAGTGTTTTGAGTGATTTTAAGGTTAAGTTACTTCTGATTCTAAGTGCCTTGGAAGTTAAAGTGCAAGTTGCCACCCACACTTTAGCCAGACAAAGGGGTCAGCCATCTTGTATTCAAGACTCCATTTTGAATCCATACACACGCACACACACACACCATCCTTTTATTATATCACATGGTTATTATTCATTTATTTCATTGTTTATTCATTTGACAAATTGTTTAATTAAATGTTATAAAATTCAGATTTTGTCTCCAGTAGCTTTGTTGTGTCGAAGAGAAGTCTCTGCTCCAAGGATTCTACGAACTTCAAGAAAGACTGATAAGAGTTTTGGATTCAATTTTTCCCCGGTTGAAGGGGAATGGTGCCCCGTATATACTTAATTGTATCTTAATTAATTAATAACTCAGTAAATATTCCCATATTTACAGAATTTATTGAAGAATCCAAAAGTAAGTTGAAGCTTACTAATTGTTCGCTCCTAATAACCCCAACATATGTGATTTATCTTTTAAAACAGGAATATTCCCAAATAAAATGAAGGTGGCTAAGGTGGTTCCTCTTTACAAGTCTGGCAATAAGCATCAATTTACAAACTACAGACCGGTCTCCTTGTTACCTCAGTTTTCAAAGATATTGGAAAAAATTTACAATGACAAGCTGGAAAAATTTGTAGAAAAAATGGCATTTTATTAGACAGCCAGTATGGTTTCAGATCAGGTAGATCTACCGCACAAGCTCTAATGGAATTGGTTGAAGACATATCCACAATGCTTGATCAGAAAAAATATGTTCTGGGAATTTTTATTGATTTGAAGAAAGCCTTTGATACAGTCAATCACAAAATACTTATGTCAAAAATGGAGAAGTATGGTATAAGGGAGACAGCTCTCAATTGGCTAAAAAGTTATTTGAGTAACAGAGCTCAGTATGTCCAGTTGGGTTATCACAAGTCTAGCTGTCTCGAAGTTCACTGTGGAGTTCCGCAAGGGTCGGTGCTTGGCCCGAAGTTATTTCAGGGTATATACAGCAATCTTTAAGTAAAATTTACTACTTTTTAATACCTTTTTTTACTGCCTTCAGAATTTTTTTAAAACCATCACAACACTAAATTGCAAGTGTTAATCAGCGACCTATTTACACATATTTTAACATGTATAACATACAAAAAGAATAGACTTAGAGACTCACTGATGTTGACAACGTATTGCACATATTAATTTTACTTAGAAAATAAGCCAGGCACTTCTGTCCAGCGGTTCAGACAGTTGACTACGAGGCCTGAAATGATGCAGAACGACCACTGAATATGACGTCATCATTATGTGAACGGATATGCTAAAGTAGGGCTGCTCGATTATGGCAAAAACAATAATCACGATTATTGTGACTGAAATTGAGATCTCGATTATTTAAGACGATTTTTCAATTTATGTAGATTTTTTATTTTATTTTTTTTATTCAGTCATAAAATTGCTCAGGGCTAGAGCTGTGGCGACGCATCGATGACGTCGACGGCTCGATTCTAAAAATTCGTCGACGTCAGATCCGGTAGTCAACGCACCACGCCCACTTGTTGCATCCCCAGGAGTTTGTAAATGGATGAGGAATCTGCCTGTTTTTCCTCTAGTTCGCCCTCTTCTCCGCCTTCACTAACATCTCCGCCAAATACCGAAGACCCGGAACAATGTCCGCCTGCTGCTAGATTCCTTTCCCGTTTTGCCCGCCTTCGTCTCCCGGCAACGGACAACAACTTCCGGGGTCAGATGCGCTGCTTTGTCTCTACTGCAGATGTAGAAAATCACCGGGAGCGTTTCTCCCTTCATAAAGGAGCTTCTTTCAGACATGAGGAGAGCTGTTTTGGTGGTAGCAGTCTCTCGTCCGTGCTGGTCTGTTTGCTGCTGGGTGTCTTTGGTTTATTTAAACTTGGTAACTTGAATTTAACGTTGGTAAAGCTACTGTTAGCATTTTCGCTAACAGCTTCTTGCGTTTGGATAAGCTGTTACGTTTTGGTTTAGAGTTCATCTTTTTTTGTGGCGTAGATCTCCCTTTTATTACATTTAGAGTGTTGTGGGTTTTTGGTTTCGTTTAAGATATCACCTTTAGTTTGGTTTAACCGCCCAGTTTAGAGTTTGGACCTTTGGAGATCCTTATTTTGGTCCAGAACCCTGTAATCTTTGCCCAGTGGGACATCCCAGGTTATTTGTACTTTTGTTTTAATTTCCCACAGGCAGAATTAGTTTTATTATTCCCAACCTGTGGATGGAAATATT
>SSNQ01033635.1:0-23982 GCA_006942095.1 Nothobranchius kuhntae | reverse complement strand
AGTGCAACTTGTATAATACACATACTAGTGTGATTTGGTAGCTTTTAAGAGAGAACAGGGCTCACACCTTAAGATTTCTGGTCTAGAAGACCAGCATATTCACAGTAACTGGGTTCAGAAGAGACCTTTGGCATGTCACTTCATTTCCAGCAGCGATGAACACCCTCTCTGAGGGTGTACTAGTGGCAGGGATGCACAAGTACTTTTTGGCTAAACAACGATGTTAGGGAAGTTCACCTCATGTACCTTCCACCACGCAAGGGGACTGCTTTCACCATCTGCAAGTGGCCCATGCAGGTAGCTGTTTAATTCAGCCTCAGTTTTCTCTGCTTCAGAAAGTGTGTTCTGCTCTGCAGCTGGTTTCTTGAAAAAACCTCCAAGACTCTTCTTCTGTCTTTTACATGCATTCTCAGCTTCTTTTGATGATTCAGGTGACATTACCTGGGTGGCAGGGCCAGCTTCACTTGACATGACAGAAGGGGATTCCGCCTCTCTGACCACTCTGGCTTTGATGACCAGGATCTCTTCTTGGCTCATATACTGAGTGTGGAAGCGTGGCTCAACAATCGTTGCCATGTTGATCAGTTCCTGAACTTCTTGGTCACCATACTTGGTGTTCATGTAGTCCAATATTGATCTTTTTATTGTCTTTGTGAGATCTGTGTCTTCTTCTTTCACTTTCAGCAGCTCACTGTTGAACAGGTGAAGGGTAGGCTTCAAGCATGACACCGTGACAAAGTTTTCAGAAGGAGGGGCATCTGTAAGTTCAAGAAGAGGCCCAAGGGCTTTGCTGACAGAATCTAAAATGTCAATATCCTGCCAAGTAGGCACCAGATGCCTGGTTGACCTGTCAGCGGCCAGGATTTGCGAAATGGCTTTTTCTTGCTTAAGGATTCGCTGGATCATCTTTTGCCTTGATCCCCATCGTGTTGGCGATTCAGTCACAAGTTTGTGTGGTGGAAGGCAAAGTTCTTCTTGTGCATTTTTGAGAGCTCGCTGCTTTTTCCAGCTGTGCGAACAAACACTCATGATCTCCTTACAGACTCCCACAACTTTGTTAATCCTGGTGTCCCTCATGCTTCTCTCTATAAAACAACAAAGAAACAAACAAAACAAAAGAAAGATTAAGAAAAAAGTTAAGGTTAGTTTAAATTAAAATAGATGTAACAAAAAATGTTTAAAAATTGCATTTAATATTCAATCTTAATGCATATAATATGAAGTTTATATGTGCATTTAATATTAAAGGTTAATTTATTTAAGCCTTCACAGCAGTAGTCGATTTGGATTCAACATTCAGCTGAGACACGGTTCTTGAAATAGTAAATGTGGTTATCAATTTAAAAAAAACTCTCCAAGTTTGCAAAAAATGTTAACTGTTGCATTTGACTACTGAATAGATTTACTCTGATAATCATAGCATTATACATGAGAAAGGTCAAATGGCATAGTTTGGCAGTGGCACTTCCATTTTAGAGACTTGGCCTGAACTTTATACATAAAAACCTGATATTGTCTCCGAAATTGTTGATCCTCCGTTTGTTAGAATTGAAATTTGTAAGTCAAGATGAGCAAGCCTCCTAAAAAGAAGCTCAGGGAAATAGCATTATATTTCCATTAGCTCATGTCTACTATAAACATTAGCTAAAAGAAATAATTACTGTTCAAAACACTGCCTATCGCCTTGTCACATTACTAATCCAGAATACAATTCATAAACACAGTTAATATTAAGCTCATGTTTGCTCAGTGTGCATGCATTAAATATAGAATAAACTTACCGATAGCAATGTGTTGATAATAGGGATGCACCAATACGATACTGGTATCGGTATCGGCACCGATACCAATATCAGTATCGGTAAAAGTTAACTGATGCCAGGAACCGATACCAATGCAGTTGCTTGAAAATTGCTTCACTGTAACTTGTCATTTCTGTTCACCTAATTTTTTTAGTTTTGTGATGATTTCCATTCATATATTTTACTTTTTGTCCACCTTACAGCCATTTCCTGTTGAAAGCAGAGAAGAAAATAAAATCTGTATTCCAAATCATTGCATTTTTTTGTGTGGTAGAAGTATCAGTATTGGTAATCGGTATCGGCGAGTACCCAGATCCAAGCATCGGTATCGTATCGGTTTGGAAAAAAGTGGTATCGTTTCATCCCTAGTTGACAATGGCCAAAGCAGGAAAATCTTGTCCACTTGTTTAGAGAGACTGCTTTTACTATATTGGCCCCACTGTCTGTTGTTAGGCACACTTGGTTCTCATCATTTAAATCCCATTCTTGAAGAAACTGCTTCAAGCCACTCGCAATGTTTTCCCCAGTGCGATCCTCTGGAAAGAAACTTGTCTGGAGAAAACGACTATTCAAACTCCAGTCACTTGCAATGAAGTGTACCGTAAGGCTGATGTACGGCTCAGTCGCTCTGCTACTCCACATATCTGCAGTTGAAGCATAACAATCCACTGTAGACAGCAATGTTTTTATCTTACCGCGGCACTCTTCATATAACGCTGGCAGGGCTGTTTTGGAAAAGTATTTCCGCGAGGGCATGTTGTATCTTGGGTCCAGTTTATGAATCATTCGCTTGAATCCTTCTTTTTCCACCGCTTGGAACGGCAACATATCTTTAAAACGTTAACAAAACGTCACTGCGTCCGTCAGTTCGTTCCATCATTTACTTTTCTTATCGTAAGGGACGGCATTAGCAAAAGTGCTGGTAATTTTCATCTGCGTGGGGGTTGTCTTACTCCGCCTTGGTCCACTCGTAGTTGATGCCTCCTTTGCCTCACATATCTTGAGACTTTCCTCATACTCTGGTTCAGTGTTGGGCAAGTTACTTCAAAACTGTAATGCATTATTTATTACTTGTTACCCTCATTTTAAAGTAATTCATTACATTACAATATTACTGATTTTAAAATGTAAGGCATTACACTACTTTTGCATTACTTTAAGTTACTTTCACCAAAACAACTTCAGTATGAATCTGGTCATGTGACGCTCAGTGAGCTCATGACATATATGTGGAAGGTGATGTGGTGTCTGAGCTAGGATTGCTGTTAAAAACAGTCAGATATAATAACAGTTCTTTATTAAATAAATGCAACAACAATCGGTACTCTCAGCACGCTGCCATCTTATATTAACTGAGCAGGGAGTGAGGTGGTGGGGGCTCCAAGCCTATATTTGCCTTGGTCCCCAAATGCCTTGATACGGCCCTGGATGTGGGACTGACTTCTGGGGTGATCTGATGCTATCACATGTATAAATATTAAATGCTTATATATTATTGCTTTTCACTGGTAAAAATGTGTATTTGGGATAAATCTACCTATTTTTTTCTTTTCAAGCACTTTGTTTTGTTTTCTTGATTTTATTTTAATAATTTCCTGCCCTTTCTCTCTCTAACCTTCCTGCATGCTGCATCTTTTCTCAGTCTTCCAGAAAAAGCTGTTTCCTAGACTTCTTTCTTTCGATCAGCCAAAGGAATCTTCACATGCGCGGCGCTCCAGCAGTAATGAGTTGAAATCACCGGGGCACAGATTATGAACTCAGCTGAGGCAAAGCACGTCAGAAAAGCACAAAATACCAGAGAATATGCGCTGATATGAAAGATCGCAGGTGAATTATTTTGTTTTAGTGGAGCGATTTTGTGAATGTTACAGCGGCCGCGTGCGGGACGCAGCTGAGCCGTTATCGTGGCGTCCTCTCTGCCTGCAAAGCTGAGTCCATAAATGACGTAATATATGCAGATACTGGATCTTTCTTCGGGTTTCCCGCAATTTGAATTTTTAAGGAACACATCTTGATTCTGGGTTTAAAATGCATTGTAATTACCGCGTTACTGACAATTGTACCGAGTAAATATTACCATTTTCTTTCCCTGTAATGCCTTACATTACCACATTACAGCAAAAAGCAATGCATTACAGTAATTAATTACTTTTGTACCGCATTACTCCCAACACTGCTCTGGTTTGTGTTTGAGGTGGTGGAACAAGTTGGATGTGTTTCCATCCTTCGTAGCCACAGTTTTTCTGCAAACTTTGCATAACACCGTAGTCTGCTCCTCATCTGCTTTTAGGTAACCAAAAAAGTTCCAAATTGCTGAGGTAGCTCCTCGCTTTTTAACAAGCTCCTTCTCAGCGTCGCCTCCGCCTTCCGCTGTGCTTGTTTTCACTCTGCTCGTGAACCAGGCGCGCACAAAACTACGTCATCAATGGGACCTATCATTATTATCGCGAGAAGTCAAAATTTTATTGTGAGGAGAATTTTCAACGGTATATCACAAACAATATCACCCATCCTTACTTACTAGTTGGTTTTAGAGGTATGGTGTGAATTAAGGTTTAGTTAAGGTTATGGTTAGGAATCAGTAAAAAGGGTGGCGAACATTCTACAGTTTATTGAGGAGGTCAAAGGGTGGATGGCTGCAAAATTTTTGAGCATAAATGAGAGCAAAATGGAATTAATCTACTTTAAACCTAATGGGGCATCAACCATCTCCCCTTCTCCTTTGGACCTGTTTCACCTGTTCCTATGAAGGTCACCACTGACTTAGGTGTGAAGGTTGATGCAGAGCTGAAGTTCGATAAGCAGATCAACTGTGTGGTGAAGTCCTGCTTCTTCCAACTAAGGAAGCTGGGCTGAGTCAAGTCGGTTCTGGTGAGAAGTGATCTGGAAAGACTCATTCATGCGTTCATCACCTCAAGGCTTGACTTCTGTAATATGTCTGGGTGAGTCAGGGTTGTATCAATAGACGTTAGTTAGTCCAAAATGCTGCGGCTCGTTTGCTAACGGGCACTTGCAGGCATGAGCATGTAATCCCTGGTGTTGCCTTCTCTGCACTGGATTCCAGTTGCTTTTAGAGTTTGTTTTAAATATTGGTGTTGGCGTACAAATCGTTGAATGGACTGGCTACTTCCTATCTATCGGACATGCACGTGGCGTATGAGCCAACTCGTTGGTTGAGGTCGGCTGACCAGCAGCAGTTGGTGGTTCCAAGAACAAGTCTGAAGCTGGGAGGAGACCCTTTTCCGCTGCTGCGCCTGGACTTTGGAACCTGCTTCCAGGCAATATTAGACAAGCATCTTCTCTGGTCATTTTTAAGTTGCTCCCATCGACATATAAATATTGGACAATGGGTTTCCATAGGCTCCAATAACACATTTTTGAAGATAAATGGGAGGTGGCCACCACCGCCAATTTGACCGTGTCACAGGTTCCGTCAAGCCCAGACAATTCCACAAAAGGGAAGAGGGGTGGAGCTGAGGGTGGGGCTGTAAGGCTGGGATCAACTGAAGACACCCGGTCGAACTAGCTACAAGCTAACCTGAAGCTAACCCAAAGCTAACGCGGAGGTGGGGGCTAAGCTAATGGAGATAGCAACCTAGCTACAACCGGAGTTAACTGTGTACAACACCAGAGCTTCTGAGTCAGAGATATGCCGGGCTGACCACTGGGTAAAACCGGGTGGAACACAGAGGTCTCCCGAGAGCTCCACAAGCCGGCAGCCGCACAGCAGACAAGTGCCGCTGTGATCTGAGATGCGCAGAGCTGCCGCTGGGGAGAACCGGGTGGAAAGGTTTCCATCCCAGAGCTCCACAAGCCAGCAGCCCGCACAGCAGACAGAAGCCGCGATCAGACAGAGATGCGGGGAGGGGAGAACGGGTGGAAAACAGAGGTCTCCCGAGAGCTCCACAAGCCGATAGTCAGAACCCAGCTCCACCAACATGTTATATTTCAACCCATTTTCTAAAGTGCAGCATTATGTTAAATGCACTGGGTTTTACCCTATTACATTTAAATTTCATGGTTAAGCAGTACATGTTAAAATCTAAGCTCAGCTTGGCAGTGACCTAAAATACATAAATATAATTTTACTTACCGAAAAAAATGAAGTGGAGACTCCTTGGATGCTCTATTAGTGCAATTAATGCCACAGCAAGTCATTTTGTCCAACAATTGCACAAAAAATATCCAAAACAGAATACACAAACACAGAGACTCAAAATGCCGGAGCAGTTTCCAAGCCAGACCGAGGCTCTGAGTACTGAGGCCTTTCCACGGAGCTAGCTCTGCGGTCACGTGGGTCTGATGCTCATTAATTATACAGAATTTTAGGCTTTTAATACACTTAAACAGAAGAGTGAGCAAAAAATTCACCCCCCTCAGAGTTGTCATGAGTGTAAACTAGATAATTTAAACAAAAAACATGTTTTCGTACCAGGCTGTAAACATGTTTATTTCTGCTGTGAAATTGGTATTTTTAACATGGGAGTCAATGAGGATTTGCTCGCTTCTGACACCAGCCCCCAGCGGATGAGGGTGGAACTGCTATTTTTGGTACTTCCAGGATTGCTTCAATTTTAGAGCCGCATTGTGGGGGCTTGGTCGCTCCTCAAGACTCATTATTATTCAGTGGCTTTTAACACTGACTGATTATTCTTATCCACTCCTGTTTTGAAGCAGTGTTGCGTTTAATTTCTTTTACAATGTTTTGTATGTTAATTATGTCTGTATGTTTTTATCTGTGTGTGAAGCACTCTGGTTGACAGTGTTGTGTATAAAGTGCTATACAAATAAAGGTGGATTGGATAGATCAGTACTGGCTAGGGTTAGACACATCAGACATGGTGCAATCACAAAAATGAATGGAAGTCAATGGGGGGTCCTCACTATGATAGAAAGACGTGTGTGTGTGTGTGTGTGTGTGTGTGTGTGTGTGTGTGTGTGTGTGTGTGTGTGTGAGAGAGAGAGAGAGAGAGAGTGAAAGAGAGAGAATTTCTGTTGAAATCGATGTAGAATAATAAATATTAGTACATTACTATTGATGTTGGTCATTGTCTGGATCTGCTGCGCAGTTTTCACACTTCATCCTACCACAATATTGTTTTTACTTTTCCAGCATGAACGAGAGCTCTAATGTTTCTTCTTTTGTGTGTCACCATCTTAACGTTTACAGGAAAACCAGCTGAGGAAACTCTGGAGACGCATCCTGACTGGGTACCCTCTTTGCACTTGGGCCACAATGAAGTGAAAGCAAACAACATTGAGAGATTTCTTCGTCAAGAAAGGCGACAAGATGTGAAAGTACCCGCTACAACGCAGAATGTGGGAACGTGGGCTCCTCTTGTGGCAAAGTGCAAAACAAAAGACGAACAGGAGGGGGTACCTCACACAGTCGAGGTGGTGCTAAGTGATGATGAAGAACAGATGAACCAAGAGGATATTGGTCTTCTGCGAACTATCGATGATGAAAGTACAGAGGATGTAATGTCTGACCAACGTAGGCATGATGAAATCAGGAATCTGCTGGAGGAACACAAACATCTGGAAAATGAATTTGCTGAGCTCAAACTGGCAGAACAATACCTGAAGGATGATGAGAAAGTGAAATACTACACAGGGCTTCCGAATTTCTCCACCTTTCAGGTTTTGCTGCACAATGTTATGCCTTTTCTTCCTTTCCTGCCTCATGGAGAAGCAAAGCTGAGTCATTTTCAGATGGTCCTTCTCACCTTCATGCGTCTGAAGTTGGGCTTACCGATGGAGCACATCAGCGGTCTGTTTGGTCTGCAGCCTGCTACTGCTAATGCTGCGTTTGAGGACACCATTAGTGTTTTGTATGCATGCCTGGCTTCACTAGTGAGCTGGCCGGACAGAGAGAGGCTGGGGAGCAGCATGCCTCAACAGTTTATGGAGACATTTGAAGGAGTCTTTACTGTTATTGTTGAATGCTTTGATGTTTCTATAGAAACACCTTCAGATGTCGAGGCAACACTTAGGCTGAAATATCTTATCGGCATCTCTCCACAAGGAGTTATATCTTTCGTTTCCAGTGGGCTGACTGGGTGCATGAGTGATAGGGAAATCGCCCAGAGCTGTGGTTTACTCGACTATCTTCTCCTGGGTGATATCGTGTTGGCAGGTCGAGGGTTTGGTGTGGAGAAAAGTGTGGGAATGATGTGCGCCGAAGTAAAAATGCTGACCAATGGTCGCCATCACCTGTTGCCAAAGACCGCAGAGGAAACTAAACGGGTTTCACATCTCAAACCCCAAATCCAGAAAGTCATCGGTGTTGTGTGCAACACGTACAAAATATTATCCTCAGACATTCCCGTCAGGATGATCGAGTCCTGCGAGGGTGAGAGCGTGACGTTTCTAGACAAAGTTGTAACGGTTTGTTGTGCTGTCACAAACATGTGTCTAAAGATGGGTTCAGTACCTGCAGGAGGCGAGTTCCTGAGTAGTCTCAGTACTCATGGATGAGTTTATGATCTAATGACCCTCACTTTCAGAGTCAGAAGACTCCAAAGCATAACATTCATCCATTCAGACACTGGTGATGATGAGCTAAAACGTAGCCACAGCTGCCCTGGGGCACACTGACGGAGGCGAGGCTGACGAGAACAGGCGCCACCCGTCCCAACCACCACCAGCAGGCAAGGTGGGTGAGGAGTCTTGCCCAAGAACACAGCGGCAGCATTCTCTGGTTACCTGATTACCGGACAACCTAAGCTACTGAGTTACTGACTCAAATTAAACTCTGCAACCATGGTCACTCGTAAATTAATGTTTTATTATTTACACTGTAAAAAAATCTGTGGAAAACCAGAAAATGTTCTGATAATTTTCTGTCTGGGTTCAGTTTTTCCTAATGCAAATTTCAGTAATAAAATATAAAACTACAGGTGAAATATCTGTGAAAGGTCAAAGCTAAATTCTCATGTCATCCATATTTGTAGTCTTATGTGTTTATTATTAATGTGTAAATCATATAAAGATGTTAGGAATTTATAAAAATTCTCCTTGAAAATACCTCAAAATCCTAAATTTAGTGCAAAAAATGGAAACCTTGTCTAACATGAGGGCAAAAGCATTAGCAGCAGTAACCAGAATAAATCATTAAAGGTTTAAAACGGTATTTTTTTTAATGTTTAGGTTTCTGTTTAGAGTTTAAGATTTAAAAAAAGATTTTTGAGTTGTTTACTTAAATACTTCTGAGGGTTTCTGCTGAGATTATTTGGAATTTGACTGATTTTTACCAACACAACCCCTTAAGACAAGTCAGTAAATCAGCAACATTCATTTGCATCAGATGACACTAAAATGGAATAACCCCACATTTCAATCTTTTAGACATACAGCTGATTTTTTTGGAGGTGAAGTAGAAATCTGCTCATTTTGAACTTTTGCTTTTTGGTCTAAATGTTCTGGCTGATGGCCGTTTATATCGTTTTGTTGTTAAAGAAAGATGATAATTGTATAAATGTCTCATTTATCCTATTAAATTGTTGCTTCTCTCATTACTTTGTGATTTTTTATAGGACACATACATTCAAATGCCAGCTGTTTAAACATTTAAACTTTTGAGTTTTTAATCAACGTTTAAAGGCTGAAGTTTTCTGCTGTTTTGAATTTTTTTGTACATTCTCCACCTATATTCTGAGCTTTATTACACTTGTTGGTGATTTTTGCTTCTAAATCTTTAAATACATTCAGCTCATTTTGACAGTTTAGCTTGGTTTCAGCTTGACTTTAGCTATTCTGCAGCTTCAGCCATCAGTTTCCAAATTTAGCGTATGCTGCTAATTTCACAGTTCAGCTAAATGTAAAGATGAAACTGTTTAACTTGTCCTACTGAAATAACAGGTGTTTAGACATTTTAGCTGTCCAGATTTTTATACAATGTTCACAGATTTCAATTTTCTGCTGTTTAGGATTATTTTTCTCTATTATTCACTTACTTTTTGTGCTTTACTCGGTTGTTGGTGCTTTTTGCTTCTACATCCTTCAATACATTCAGCTCATTTTGACAGTTTTGCTTAATTTCAGCTTCAGTTCAGCTGTTCAGCATTCAAACAGCATTTCTGCAAGAAATGCAATTTATCTAGTTTAATTTGAGGTCACAACTATTACTAGACTTGATGTGAATTTTGAGATTGGAACAATTTAAAATTGCATCAGTACAGTTCAGCCCTTAGGTAATTTAGTGCAGGAGACAACCCTGAGTTTGTCAGAATGCTAGTCGTTGAGCAAGCAAACTGGTAAGATAATTATTTAATACTTTTGGGAAAAACTAGTTAAAATTATCTAAAAATATCAGCTGGAGCAAACAAAGATGGATAAACGAATGGTGACTGAGGGAAGATGCTGCTGAAAGAAATTCAACTTGTTTTTATTTAGTTGTGCTTCCGTCCCAAACCCTATGGGTGATAGTTCCACGTAGTGCTACGGTCCATGTACAGTGGGGCAAAAAAGTATTTAGTCAGCCACCGATTGTGCAAGTTCTCCCACTTAAAATGATGACAGAGGTCAGTAATTTACATCATAGGTACACTTCAACTGTGAGAGACAGAATGTGAAAAAAATCCATGAATTCACATGGCAGGATTTTTAAAGAATTTATTTGTAAATCAGGGTGGAAAATAAGTATTTGGTCACTTCAAACAAGGAAAATCTCTGGCTCTCACAGACCTGCAACGTCTCCTTTAAGACGCTTTTCTGTCCTCCACTCGTTACCTGTATTAATGGCACCTGTTTGAGATCATTATCTGTATAAAAGACACCTGTCCACAGCCTCAAACAGTCAGACTCCAAACTCCACTATGGCCAAGACCAAAGAGCTTTTGATGGACACCAGGAAAAGAATTGTAGACCTGCGCCAGACTGGGAAGAGTGAATCTACAATAGGCAAGCAGCTTGGTGTGAAAAAATCAACTGTGGGAGCAATTATCAGAAAATGGAAGACATACAAGACCACTGATAATCTCCCTCGATCTGGGGCTCCACGCAAGATCTCATCCTGTGGGGTCAAAATGATCATGAGAACGGTGAGCAAGAATCCCAGAACCACACGGGGGGACCTGGTGAATGACCTGCAGAGAGCTGGGACCACAGTAACAAAGGTCACCATCAGTAACACACTACAACGGCAGGGAATCAAATCCTGCAGTGCCAGACGTGTTCCACTGCTGAAGCCAGTGCATGTCCAGGCCCGTCTGAAGTTTGCCAGAGAGCACATGGGTGATACAGCAGAGGATTGGGAGAATGTCATGTGGTCAGATGAAACCAAAGTAGAACTTTTTGGTATAAACTCAACTCGTCATGTTTGGAGGAAGAAGAATACTGAGTTGCATCCCAAGAACACCAAACCTACTGTGAAGCATGGGGGTGGGAACATCATGCTTTGGGGCTGTTTTTCTGCTAAGGGGACATGATGACTGATCCGTGTTAAGGACAGAATGAATGGGGCCATGTATCGTGAGATTCTGAGCCAAAACCTCCTTCCATCAGTGAGTGCGTTGAAGATGAAATGTGGCTGGGTCTTCCAACACGACAACGATCCCAAACACACCGCCTGGGCAACAAAGGAGTGGCTCCGTAAGAAGCATTTGAAAGTCCTGGAGTGGCCTAGCCAGTCTCCAGACCTCAACCCCACAGAAAATCTGTGGAGGGAGTTGAAAGTCCGTGTTGCTCGGTGACAGCCCCAAAACATCACTGCTCTCGAGAAGATCTGCATGGAGGAATGGGCCAAAATACCAGCTACTGTGTGTGCAAACCTGGTAAAGACCTATACTAATCGTTTGACCTCTGTTATTGCCAACAAAGGTTATGTTACAAAGTATTGAGTTGAATTTTTGTTATTGACCAAATACTTATTTTCCATCCTGATTTACAAATAAATTCTTTAAAAATCCTGCCATGTGAATTCATGGATATTTTTTTTCACATTCTGTCTCTCACAGTTGAAGTGTACCTATGATGAAAATTACTGACCTCTGTCATCATTTTAAGTGGGAGAACTTGCACAATCGGTGGCTGACTAAATACTTTTTTGCCCCACTGTAGGTGAGGTCCTCTATATTACTTGGATCCTGGTGAGCATAA
The DNA here is from genome assembly GCA_006942095.1 of Nothobranchius kuhntae. Lineage (NCBI taxonomy): Eukaryota > Metazoa > Chordata > Actinopteri > Cyprinodontiformes > Nothobranchiidae > Nothobranchius > Nothobranchius kuhntae. The sequence continues at coordinate 12,082 of SSNQ01033635.1, read as the reverse complement.
GTCTGTTGTGGAGTTTTCTCCTTTTTATGATAACATCTCTTTTGCTCTTTCTCCAGCTAAGGTGGATCATGTTACATTCAATGTTCTGACCATGGTTCGAGTTGGTGTGGTGAACAGGGTGCTGCGTGAGTTGTCGGCAGATCCTGGTCTCAGGTTTCAACCAGTGTCTTACTCCTGGCTGGCTCGCTAATATGTAGGATTTGGTAAATTGAGTGCTTTAAGAGCTCAATATATATTACCTCTACTTATGACCAATAAGCTGTGATACTCTGTCTAAAAATAGAACATCAACTCTGCTTGGTCTTCACTGTGTTTATCAGAAGATTCTAGGATTCTTTCTTAAAGAATTGTTCACACTTCGTTTTGATTCACAAAAGAGTCAGGTTTATAAAAGTAAGAATTTATTTTACAAACAATTAACATGACAAGTTAACTAAGCATTTACTGTGATGGATGGAACTAAAGATGATGTATGAACCTACGTGTGAATGCTGTGTTAGTCAGAACTTCCTTATCTAGGAGAGCTGAGTTCTGGATGTAAAAGAATATGGTTTGCATTAAACTATGAAGTTGGTTATCAAAACACATCATATGCAATCTGTCATGTCTACGTACCCACTCAAAGACCCTCGAGATAGATCCGGAATGTCGAAGTCCTCGAACTTCCAGGCACCGAGGTCTGTAGAAGAAACTGCGGCCCCACTAAACCGGTCTTAGATTTGTCTCCAGGTCACAACAGACGGATGGAACCGCGCGTCTGGGACTCTTAAGGAGTCTAAACAATATTAGCTTGTTCTGCAGGAACTGTTGCAGTATCAGCTTCGCAGGTGCAAAAAGATTTTGACGACGTGTCAAAAGCTTTGGTGGGTTAAAGAGGGTTTTGCTTCACGTGGCCTGTCTGAAGCTTTCTCTAGAACTGAGAGATCACCCGAGAGTGATCCAGTTTTGATGTTCTCATGTTATGATTTGTGTTGCCAACCAAAGGCTGACAAGTTTGAGAAATATTACCAAGACAACTCAAAAACATGCCTTCTTTGATACGGAGGCTCTGACTGGGGTAAAAGACTATTTATGTGTCAGAGTTTAACTTAACCTTATTTTGTCCTTGTGTGAGTGCAAATGGTTATGACCTTGTCATATAAACATGCTGAAACGTATTTCAATCACTGTAATCATAACATAACATTAATTTCACACTTCAGTCATTGAGCACAGATTAATGAAGCATTTCATTATATTATAATTATTATAAGTAGCAGCAAACAAACATTTATTTAATGATTATCAGCTTATAAGTTGTAGAAGTTCATATCTGATTTAGGAAATCATTCTTTGACTTAGTAACTGATCCGAGCTGAAATGTTCCTTGTATGGAGGCATGAAGACCTGAAAGATTGGACCTTGAGGAGAGAATGTTATTGTTGACATGACATTATCTGTGTTCAGAGCTGCAGAGACTCTGAGCTCCAGCTGATGGGATGAAGGCAGGCCAATTTAAAGGGGACACATGCAGTCTCGTGTCTCATTTTTGACCAGGTTGAATGGTCAAACTGTACCTAAAAACTGACCATTGCTGGACATTACATTAGTAATCAGGATTAAAGTGACTTAGTTGGTCGTGACGATCTGCAGGTTTTACTTTCTCTGATCCAATGTTTTTTATGCACTTTTCATTTAAAGCTGCATAAACAAAACGTCCTTGCACAATGGTTCTGTTGGTAGCACTGTTATCTTGTAGCAAGAAGGTTGCAGGTTCAAATCTAGGCTTTCTTAGAAAAGTTTGCATGCTTCTTTTCCTCCTACAGACCAAAAACATGCGTGTTATGTGTCTCTAGGTGAGTGTGTGACTGGATGTTTGTCTCTGTGTACATTAGACATGTCCAGGCCAGGGTGTCCCCTGATGACTGCTGGAGATTTGCACCATTCCATTTTCCCCCCGGAGCCTTCATGAGTTCATCTTAAACATGACATCACTGCTCACAGAAAAGGGATAAAAAAACAACCTGACCGCTTAAAAAGAAATGTAACAAAACACGACATATTAGAAAAATCTAAACCAGTTACGTCTCCCTGGAGATGGGAGAGAACGAGTTCTTGAAGGCAGGGCGAGTCCTGATCTCCCTTCTTGATTTATTAAGCAGCTTTATTAAAACCTTTTCTCTTCCACTCATGTTCTTTGTGTGTTTTCTCCCGATCTGTCATTTCAGGTCTTCAAATCTCACGTCAGCCGCTGGCTTTATGAGGAGAGGGATTGTTTGTTCTGCTGCCCTACCTGCACCAAGAGGAGAGGCATCAAGGCTGAGGTCATCACCTTTAGCTTTGATTACAGCACACATTCGCTGTGGCGTTCGATAAGCTTCTGCAACTTCACCAGATTTGTTTCCATCCAATGTTGCATTAATGTGTCACCAGCATCGTGCATTGATGATGGTAGAGTCTGACTACTGTAGCATATCCCAAAGATTCTCAGCAGGGTTAAGGTCTGGACTCTGTGGGGGCCAATCCAGGTGTGAAAATGATCTCATGCTCCCTGAACCACTCTTTCACTATCTGAGCCCGATGAATTCCGGCATTGTCATCTTGGAATAAGGCCGTGCCATCAGGGAAGATGGAATAACCTGGTCATTCAGGATATTCAGGTAGTCAGCTGACCTCATCCTTGGAGCACATCCTGTTGCTGAACCTAGACCTGACCAGCTGCAGCAAGCCCAGATCATGACACTACCCCCACAGGCTTGTACAGTAGACACTAGGCAGGATGGATGCATCACTTCATCTGCCTCTCTTCTTACCCTGATGCACCATCACTCTGGAACAGGGTCCATCTGGACTCATCAGACCAGTTTTAATAACGCGTTGGACAGTTCTTAGCCCAGTTTTAGTCGTTTCTGCATCTCCTTTGATGTGTTCTCTGCTTGATGCCAAAGATCTGACCCTTCTCACACAGACTAACATCTTTTCCACGACCACCAGATGTGTATTTCTACATAGTTGTTTAAGAAACAAGAAGCAGCTCATTGCACCAGTTGGGTTAAATAACTTGTTGCAGGTGAAAGATAAACACCCTGCAGTAATTATCCAATAGGACGCTCCTACCTGCTTGCTTAGTCACATCCAGAAGGAAACTTCTTTACATTTATCACTCAAACTGATGCGTTATTTGGGTTTAAAGCATCTTTTTTCACATTCTTTATAGAAAATGTTCTTATAATAGGGTAGGTCAGGTTTTCACAGCATCTGTCTGCATTCCTTCGTGGGGGTTTGTTGCCACTCAAGGCTACCAGGGTGTCAGATTCAGATAACAAGAATTTGTTTGGGTCAGGCTGAGATAATTTTCCTCTCTGCCTTCAATCTTTAAACTGATCATTCCTGTCCTTCAGTGAAGCCAATTTTGGGTTTTTAAACTTGTCCATACCGTCCGGTGACACTCTCCGAGATGACATCCATTTTGCGCACTAATACCAGTATCGCAGCTAGAACATTGTCCAGCTTACGATTCACCTCGAGTAACGTCCCAGTCTGAGAATTCTCCACACAGACGGTGCTTTCAGAGGGTGCGGTCGCCCTCCAATCGCTCCCGTCTTCCCAAATTTCCAGAAAACCAGATATCCTCCCACTCCAATCAGGAGAAATCCAGTGATCATCAGGCCGAATATCCACACGTCTTCGACATCCTCAATGGACAGCTGGAAGAGGCATATGATCTTCCATTCCTTCCAGGAATCCAGCTTACACCCCGCTGGGTGTGTCCCCTGCGGGCATGTGGGAGCCCCCTGCTCCGTTCTCGTTGAAAAAATCTTATCAATCGCGTTGAATGACCAATTTATCAAATCCATGGTTAAAAATAGGGTTTTTCAGAAGAAATGCAGAGAAGCGCTCTGTGGGCAGACAGGACAAAGAGCCTTGGGGAAAATGATAAGGGAGCGAAAAGAGAAGCGTCTGTACTCCGCAAGTGCCAGAATGATAAGTCCATCCATCCATCCATCCATCCATCCATCCATCCATTCATCCATCCATCCATCCATCTGAGAGGTTGTCCACATGCTGATGAGTTATTCAGGTTCATTAGTTGTTATTTTAACTATCTAGGAGAATTCCTCTGCTGTTCCTTCTTTCGAGTGTGAAGCAGCTGGGATGAGAATCAGCTCCTCTAAATCAGAGACCATGGTCTTGAGTCGGAAAAAGGTAAAATGCCTTCTCCAGGTCAGAGATGAGGTACAGCCCCAAGTGGAGTTTAAGTGTCTCAAGGTCTTGTTCATGAGTGAGGGAAAGATGGAGCATGAGATCGACAGTCCGATTGGCGCTGCGCCTGCAGTGATGCAGGCGTTGTACCGGTCTGTCGTGGTGAAGAGAGTCCTGAGCCAGAAAGTGAAGCTCTCGATTTACCGGTCGATCTACATTCCTACCCTCACCTATGGTTACAAGCTTTGGGTTGTGACTGAAAGAACGAGATTGCAGATACAAGCGGCCAAAATGAGTTTTCTCCGCAGGGTGTCTAGGCTCTTCCTTAGAGATAGGGTGAGAAGCTTGGTCATCCAGAAGGGGCTTGGAGTAGATCTGCTGCTCCTGCACATCGAGAGGAGCCAGTTGAGGTGGCTCGGGCATCTGGTCAGGATGCCTCCTGGACGCCTCCCTGGTGAGGTTTTCCGGACACGTCCAACCAGAAGGAGGCCGAAAGGGAGACCCAAGATACGCTGGAGGGACTATGTCTCTCAGCTGGTCAGGGAACACCTCAGGATTTCCCCAGAAGAGCTGGTCCAAGTGGCTAGGAAGAGGAAGTCTGGGCCTCCCTGCTTAAGCTGCTGCCCCTGCGACCCGACCCTGGATAAGTGGCCGAAAATGGATGGCTGTTCCTTCTTTCAGGCTGCTCAGCCTTCTGCCTGAGGGAGTGAGGGTGTAAACATTTCAGGTGTTTTTTCAGCACCTGCAGGTACAAATGAACATCATCAAAGAACGTTAAAGGACTTTAAATACAAGATTCTTCAGTCAAAAGGATATTTTGCACATCATTTTTATTAAATCTGTCTTTTATTTGGTCAGAATAAAATATTCTTTAATTGTTATTGTGCACTCATTTCATTATGAACCCTTTAGCTGTGCAGTGATGGGCTTGTTGGAATTTCTTCTGCAGCTCTGGATCCATCTCTAAAGTTGTTGTATTCTTATTAAAGAAATATTACTCTATTTATTATTAAATTTAAAGAAAAAATTCTAACTTCAGATGTTTTATTGTTGCTCTTTTGCTGCTTTGAAGGTGTTCAGTCCTAATTCACCCGTGAGAAATGAAATGTGACATTTTTACATCTAATCATCAAAGCAGATCATTTTGTGAAAAACTGGATCAAAAATGATGTAGCTCATCACCATCAGTGTGTGGATGTGTGTGTGAAGGGATGAATAATAACTGTAGTGTAACGCGCTTTGGAGTCCTCTGGCTCTGAGAGGCGCTATACAAGTGTGGGCCATTTATTATTATTTATCAAAAGAAGTGAAATAATTCAAGCAAAGTCAACATGTTCATCAGGGGCCATTCCTTTTTTTTTTTTTTTACCGTGTCCTGTCTGGCTGTGAAGCAAGCAGAATTGATGTCTGAATGCTGGCGACAAGCCTTACAGATTTATTCTCAGGTGGAGCATCAAAGCGTTTGCTTTTAATGTCGCGCCTGATACTTAAAACTTTATTGTTATTGTTGTTGAATGCTTTGTAATTCCGACCAGACACGGAGACAGAGGTGAAAGAGAAAGGAAAAGGTGGTGGTGGGGGGGGGGTTCCACAAAAATAAACAGTGAACAAGAGTCTGCTCCTAGACCTGCAGAGAAAGACAAAAAAACAAAAAACAAAAGGACAAAAAAAAGAGACACAACAACAATACAACAAGATCTAGCTATCACTGCGTCAACTTGATGAAAAAAATATATAATCAACATTGCTTAACTGAAGAATCACGATAATAAATCACAGTGCATTAAGTGCCCACCATAGTCTTAAGACCTGTGTTTAACGTGCCCAAGCCCATACTTTTGAGAGCACCATGTGAGCACCTGTGTGTGTACATGCGCTTGTTTATTTAAGGTTTCTCTATAGGAGCGTCCAACAGAGAGTGTGAGGGACCACAGATCCGCCCCCCAAAGATGCGCAGGAGACGGGGCGAGTTCCAAGTCCCAGAGATCCAGGCGCTGCCCCAGAACACAGGAACCCCAAGGAGACTGCAACCAGGAAGGCCCCCGCCCCCCTCGAGAGGCACAGAGGATCGCCCCGGGGGGCCACAACCAGCAGCCGGCAGAGTCCCGGGAGACATCAGCGGCAAGCCCACAGGCCCGCCCGCAGCCTCCCACCCCCTAGCCGGCCGAGCCCGGGACCCACCACCCCCGCCGGGGACCCAGCAGAGCCCAGGGACCCAGACCCCACCAGGCAGCCACCGGGATCTATCAGGCAGATGCCAAAATCTTAAACCCCCAGACCCGGTTGCCACAAACACTCAGGCAGACCATGGCACAACCCCTCACACCAGGTGTGGCAGGGGGAGGGGGGACAAAGATCTATATCATCAAAAGAAGTTCCAGGAGAGGGGAGGAGTCAAAGGCCCCACCTGACATATACAGTCATACACAAACACAGCCACACACTCCCTCCCTCATGCTCACACATGCACATACAACCCAAGACTTACAAAAATGCACGCCGGACACCCACTCATGCTCCCCATACACACCCTATTCACTCTGGTCCCGGTACTGCTGCACATGGGTACAACCATCACCGGCAACCAGAGTTTGACCCTTTCTGCTGGGGTGCTGATGAGCAGGCTCCCCGCCCAACGCTGAGCACAGCAACCCACCACCCCAGACCCCAACCAGACGGCCAGATCTCCCTCCTAGCCTCCAGCCCCAGGAAGCCTAGTGACAACAGAGGTGGCTAAGACCCCTAGTCTCCCTCCGCCTGCTCCAATATAGTGTTGTGTGATCATGAGGTGTATTCCATGGCTGTGGTGAGTGGGCAGTGCGGGCATCATCCGACCTATGCCAGCTGATGCCACCGCACCACCCCACTTACACCCTCAGCCATCAGTGTCTAAGTGCGGTTTAAAACTGGAAGTGGGCACCGGCACTCGGGAGGAGGCTGAAATATCCCCCTGCCAAATGCCGTTGATTGTGCTCACTCCCAAGGCCCTAAGTGTGTGTTTGTGTGCATCAGGGGCCATTCCATCAGCTCGTATGTCCCTAAACAGCTACATTATTTCAAGATAGTGGATGACCGTGGAGCGTTGACCACAGTTTATGTATTTAAAAATGTAAAATTTCAAGTCGAGAATAATTTTTAGAATTGATGTTGGTGAGAAATATAAATTCAAAAGGACAACTTTTTGAACTGGAAACAGGATTTGCAGTGAACAAGTAAAAATATCACACACTGGGGCTTTAAGAGATGAAGCAAAGCTCAGAGATGATTAGAACATAAACCAGCATCACCACCAGAAGTTAATGATCTTTTTCTGAGAACTTGTTAGACTTCATTTTTCTTGTTCCTGTTTATTTTTAGTCTGAATCAAAACAATTAGTCATATTTTTCTATTTTATTTGAAGCGTTCACCTGCCTTTTCTTCCCTGTTTGGACTAAATAAACTCAGGCTTATTTTGACCTAATTTGTCATTTTATGTAAAAAAGTTCTAATCAAACAGTTTTGGGACCTTTTCTGTACAGGTGATGTTGGATTCTCAGCAAAGGAAAGGTTCCTCAGACTGAAATACATAACCAGACGGTTTACCCTGTCAAGGTTTCATGTCAGAGAAGTTTGAGGATTTTCATTTCATGTAAGTTAGGAGGTGATGTTTAAATGTGGGGATTTTAGTTTGAAATCTTATTTCCTGCTTTGGTTCTCATAGAAGTTATGCAGTACTTTAAAAAAACTCAAGGTGGTGCTACAGGTAAACAAAACAACACTCATGTTAGAAAGGTTTGTAGCAGATCATAAGGAAAACTAACTAACTCTAGATATGTGAATAAACATTTCTGAAACTTAAAAATTTTTTCTATTTTTTTCTGCAGTAGTGCAGTTTTTTTAAGCCCTCGACTAGCAGGAAAACAAGTTAACAGAGCAAATTTGAGCCTATTTATTTTATTTATGCATGTGCCGATTTTGACAGGAAAAAACAAAACAAGAAATTTTAAGTAAATGAAAAAAAAATCTGAAAAAATGGGGATGAAGTGAATTCTCTACAAACCAACATGATTATCATTAGTAGTGGTATCGTCATAATTTCATTTTTATTATCGTCCTCCTCAAACCCTTCTTTTTTATCCTCATCCTCATTTTCTTCATTACATTATAACCGTTTTGCCCCAAACAAATAAAAGATGCAAAATAGGACATTGCTTTTTATCTTAGTTCAGAAGTTAAATGGTTAATAAAAAAACAACAAGATTTACCATAAAAACAACTTTGTGATGCGTCCAGGGTTTCCTCCGTCTCTCTTCGTGACCCTTACTGGAGGAGGTAGTTACAGAGGATGAAACACAAATTTCTCAAAAATCTTCTTTAATTGATTTTTCACCAAGTGATGAATTATTTTCATTCATTCGTTGCGACATTAGCAGCATGTTGTGTTTAACGGTCAACTCAGACATTTATGTTATGTATGCTGTTACCTTAATAAAAACCAGCTCAAAGCCTTGGTGCTGCTCTTCTGTGGAGGAACTTTTCTTCACAAATGACAAAAAAGCAGGTTTGTGTAGAAAATCCTGATTATTTGGGTTGATGATCACTCTGAATCCTCTTATCACTACTTTGAGACTTTTCTCTGCTGCCAGCCGCGTTTTTCCCCTCACACACTTTATTTTTGAGTCAGAGATAAAAGCCCGAGTTATTACGGCTGCTTCCCTGCTTCCACCTGCCAGATGAAAAGAACTTGGACAGATAGAAGAATAAATGGCTGAAAGAGGCTTTTATGTTATTTCGATTACAGGAACACCAGAATGCAGCTCCATTTTCATATTAAAATATCAGAGCGAGCATGATTATGAACTCTTTACATGAACAACACACACAAAAAACCAAAAACACTGTAGCTCCATCCTCACTCTCTGGGTCTGGACTCATGTTGTTCTCATCATTCCTGAAACTAAAAAGGGATTTAATGTTTCATTTAGTAAACACGCACAAAGAGAAGCACAACAGAAGCAAAATAAGTCTGCAGAGTTGGTAGAAGGCAGAGAAGCCTCACATGAATCTGCATGGCCTCATTTCTAGAGCTTATGACAGCAGAGATGAGTGTTCAAACCTGGGGGAGGAGTTCAGCCGTTATATAATGACTCCTGCAAGAATAAAGAGGGAAAGGTGTCAAGAGGGAAATCGTTCCATTACGTAACGTCATCACGAGAGCAGACAGTTTATTTACACAGCAACTTCAGATTAAAACTATAATAAAAAACAGCTGAGAGAATCAGCCACCAGTGGTTGAGACGCTCCAGGTTGTTTGAAGAAAATCCTTCCAAGTTTCCGAGACTTTACTGCCACATATGGAAGTGTTTCCCACTTATGGTGCTTAGAATCCACAGCTCTCGTGTTTTATTTGATCCCAAAAACAGAATTCATGACCGACTTAGCTCCTGCCATGGACATCCCCTAACTGTAATAAAACCTAATTACAAATAACTGATTTTAAAACCATTAAATCCATCATTACTTCAATCATCTCCTAAACATAATACAGGTATTTCCTTATGTGTTCAAAAGAATAATTTGATATTTTCTGTAGGAGCCTCTGGTCTGAGCTCATATAACATGTATTTGGGTGAAAATAAAGCCTTTTTCTCAGTTAAAGATCACATCATGCCTCAATAGGATAAAGGGACTAGATTAAAACATGTTTGTCAGGCTAAATGTTTTTTTCGGTCACTTTTGACCCTTTTAGAACAACTTATTAAAATGTTGTTTTATTTCATCTTAGTATTGAAACAAGTTCCAGTTTTCTGTGATTTTCAATTAACCTTTTTTCTCCTCATAGTTAGCTTTTTCTCTTTTTACCTAAAATGATAGAAACACAATGAAATAAAATAAAAGGTATTAGCTTAATTTGTCATTGAGCAGAAGGAACAACAGTCTGAATTATTCCCTCACTCCTATTTTCATCTTTATTTGATTTACTCACATAAAATCAGTAAAAAGGAGATCCATCTGCCCCCTAGTGGTCACTCAGGGTTATGCATTGGCTGCTTTGGATGACCCTGAGTGACCACTGCTATCATATGACCACCCCCCACTATCATATAAATAGGTAAACCAACAAGTCAGAGAATTTGGAGCTTCAATAATGTATGTTTTGTGCATAAAGTACCAGTTTAAACACAACCCACCCTATAGTGTGGTCCTGATGCAGACTGAAGCATCCTCATCAAGTAGCCAGAGCTTGGTGCTGACTGTGTAAAACACACTCATCCATAACAGCTGCAGGCACAGGGAGACCGAAAGAAAATGGATGGAAAAATATGCAGAAATTTGCATTCTTGATGAAGATCAACATGTAGTTGAAAACACTTGAGAGTCAGTTTGATGAGCCTCTGATCATCTCTGTTAACCCTTTAAAGACTGAGATGTGTAATACTGCCACAAAAAATGTAGCTTTTTAAAACTAAATAAGACTAAAAGATCAGCTTTATTTTCTTATGAAATTATGTGATGGTATAATGAAATAAAATTGGCGCTCACTACCTGCAGATCCTCCACCAGAGGGCAGTAAACACATATAGGACAGGATTTTTCAGTTTTCTGATGCAGGTATTAATCCTGGTGCTCCATCAGGATGATTCAATGATGAAGTGGTTATGAAAGTCTCTAACATGACTCTAAGGGGTTAAACCTGACCATTAAAAGCAAAAACACTAAAATAACCTTTTTTTCAGTATTTTAATTAAACTGAGTTGTGTAGGATTGTAGATGCCACAAACAAGAAGCAATTATTCAAACCAGCAGTTTTAAATTAGATTGTAAAACTGAAAAAAATATTTTTGGGTTTTCCAGCAGCAAAGTGAAAAATGTCCCTGCCAAAAATGACCGAGCATCCTTCCGTATTCCACTTTAGTTGTCAGGTTTCCTAATCCTGTACCTTCCTTCTACCACCAGCACCTCCTTAAAACCAGCATTTCACCCTCCCACGTCATGTCCAGCTCTCACCTGTGTCTCTTTTCTGTTACGGCGCCCCAGTGCAGTCTAGACTCACATTCTAGAGCGGATAACAAAACAACACTAAGTAATCAGTAACAACGTTACAACATAGTATAGCTGTAAATATACAGATGCATTGTGGGGATACACAATTTATAAATTGGTTCTTCCTCATCCATCTAAATTCCTCCACCAATAACATGTTTCGGAACAAAAGCAACTATTGGACAATCCAGTTGTCTGTCTTGCTGAACCGCTGCACTTCCTGGGTCCTCCACTCATCACACACTCACATATTTAGCAGCAGAACACCAGCGGTTCTCCCATAGACTGTACATACTGGACAAACGGATTCCATAGGCTCCAATAACACGTTTTTTGTCCATAATGGGAGGTGGCCACCACCGCCATTTTGACCGTGTCACAGGTTCCATCCAGCCCAGACAATTCCATAAAAGGGAAGAGAGGAAGCGCTGAGGGTGGGGCTGTAAGGCTGGGATTGAGTGACGAACTAGCTACGAGCTAACCTGAAGCTAACCCTGACTAACCCAAAGCTAAAGCGGAGGTGGGAGCCGAGCTAACGGATGTAGCCACCTAGCTTCAATTCAACCGGAGCTAACTGGAACACCCAACGACCTGAACCTCACACGAAGTTTAGGTGGAGGTTTTCTGCGCCTGTTCGTGAGAAGTACCTGTATTAAAAAAGTTTTAAATCGGTAAGTTTATAATTTATTTCCGTAATGAAAACATTTTGCTTTGAGCAAGTTTTCAGTACAGTTTTTTTCGGCGCTATCACTCCTGAGTCGCACCAGCCATTAAATGTATCATGAAGAAGAGAAAATATATTTAAGTCGTATTTTGGGGGGACATTTTATTATCTTTCTTACAAAATCTGAGACCAAGCGTTTCACATTGCAACAC
>SSNQ01033634.1:12187-23790 GCA_006942095.1 Nothobranchius kuhntae | reverse complement strand
TCATTCTCGGCCCTCTTCCCGAGGGGTACTGCTTCAGGCCGACCAGGGCCAACACGCCCACTGCTGACAGCAAATTCACACCTTCCATTAGAGCAAGCCTCTGATTGGTGGGTAGAATCAGCCCATTCACACCTTCCATTAGAGCAAGCCTCTGATTGGTGGGTAGAATCAGCCCACATGGGCTTAAGACAAGGATGTGTGGAATCAACCGGGCCAGGCTGGGGCCGACTGGGGCTACCCGGCCCGGGCCGACCCGGTACAGATGGGAATGGCCCACTACTGTGAGACCGGGTTGACGGGTCACGCTTGTGCGTAATCATAGGCGCATTCTGAGCTAAAGAGGTTGTGAGATTCTGGGATTCTCCTCAGACGGCTCCTGGATGTGTCGCCACATTGGAGACAGGAACAAGCACTATTCAGCCAAAGTTACATAATTAGGGAACATTTTCTAATGGGCCATTCCCATCTGTACCGGGTCGGCCCGGGCCGGGTAGCCCCAGTCGGCCCCAGCCTGGCCCGGTTGATTCCACACATCCTTGCCTTAAGCCCATGTGGGCTGATTCTACCCACCAATCAGAGGCTTGCTCTAATGGAAGGTGTGAATTTGCTGTCAGCAGTGGGTGTGTTGGCCCTGGTCGGCCTGAAGCAGACCCCCTCGAGAAGAGGGCTGAGAATGAGCCTTGGTTGGCCCGGAAAAATACCAGGCCACCCAGATATGTAAACAACCTACGCTACCCGGCCCGGGCCGACCCGGTACAGATGGGAATGGCCCATAAGTGACAAGTCTCTCTGAGAGACATGGTTTGGAAAACACTCGCTTCAGTGGGAGGAACCTTCCCACATGCACTCTGGTTCTGCAACACGCTCCAAGCCAATCTCCAAAACTTCAGCTCGCTGTGCACATATGCTCTGACAGCGAGCTGCGCTGAGCGGTGTCCAGTTCAGATGTTCAGATGGGAATCTTTTCTTGGGTGATTTAGCTACATCTACGATGTGCGTAGAATAAAATATCAGTTCATCTGCATGCGTCGGGGTAATTCTTTCTATTCTTTCTCCGTCAAAATAAACGGTCAAATACGGGAACTATCCGGTCAACACAACACAAGCCCTGCTTTTGACTGTTTTGTTTTCTTGTGAAAATTGTTGAAAAGAGATACAATTTAACTTGATTACCACCAGAGTCAGTGCGCCGTCATCTCCGTGACAGTAAATGAGGGAAAAACAAAATTGATCAGATCCTGCACGTCTTTTAACACATTGGTCAGGACTGACGCACTTTGTTTTCATTTAGTTGGTTTAAAAAAAGTGGGCTCGGGTCGGGCCAGAGAATCCTGAAAACCTTTTCAGACCGGGTTGGGCTGGGGCTCCACCCCCTCGGGCCGGGCCGGACACGGGCTCAGATTTTAGGCCCGTGCAGGGCTCTAACCAACATGTTATATTTCAACCCATTTTCTAATGTACAGCATTATGTTAAATGCACTGGGTTTACCCTATTACATTTAAATTTTATGGTTAAACAGTACATGTTAAAATCTAAGCTCAGCTCGGCAATGACCTAAAATACATAAATATAATTTTACTTACCGAAAAAGATGAAGTGGAGACTCCTTGGACGCTCTATTAGTGCAATTAATGCCACAGCAAGTCATTTTGTCCAACAATTGCACAAAAAATATCCAAACAAGAATACACAAACACAGAGACTCAAAATCCCGGAGCAGTTTCCAGGCCAGACCGAGGCTCTACTGAGGCCTTTCCTCGGAGCTACCTCTGTGGTCACGTGTGTCGGATGCTCATTAATCATACAGAATTTTAGGCTTTTAATGCACTTAAACAGAAGAGTGAGAAAAAAATTCACCCCCTCAGAGTTGTCATGAGTGTAAACTAGATCATTTAAACCAAAAACATGTTTTGGTACCAGGCTGTAAACATGTTTATTTCTGCTGTGAAATTGGTATTTTTTAACATGGGAGTCCATGAGAATTTGCTCGTTTTCTGACACCAGCCCTCAGCGGATGAGGGTGGAACTGCAATTTATTTCATTTCCGGGTTCGCCTCAATTTTAGAGCCGCATTGTGGGGGCTTGAAATTGCCGCATTGCTGCTGGTTTGAAACACCCCATAGACTATAATGGATTCTATTTGAAGCAGTGATGTTCCGCTGCAGTTCCGCGCCACATGATTCTTTCAGTGTGAAACACTGAAACAAAAGGATCTTCTGATTTCCTTTAACTCTGCAGTCAGAGATGCGAGGGTTGCCTATTTTTCCAACCTGGTTTCCCAGAGCAAAGGGAACCCCACGTTTCTGTTTAACACCATCAGCAGTTTTGCTGCTATTATTTTTTTTATTAATATTGCAAATAATAATAATGATCATAATAATACCCTTGTTATTTACTCCCTATTATTTACTATAAGATTAATGTATCCATTTAATTACTTATTTTATCTCATACACATGAAGGCGTCATATTATAGCTACTCACACACACATCTATGGGTGCACTAAGGTTTGTTTCATGGAACGTACATGGAGCTGGCTCCACAGAGATGAGATTTAAAAGTTTTGATCACTTAAAAAGAGTGCAAGCAGACGTGATATTAGTACAAGAGACTCATAGATCTGCCACATCTGCAGATGAACTTAAAACACCTGAGTTTCCCAGCATGTTCTCTGCATGCTATAACTCTTGGCAAAGAGGTGTAGCTATTTTAATACACAAAAACATCAATTTCACAGTATTGGACACAATTACAGATCCAGAGGGTAGATTTATAATGTTACAAATATCTATACAGACCCAAAGCTTATTTATCGTCAGCATATAAAGTCCAAATATTGATGACCCTCCATTCTTTCATAATTTCTTCTCTGTACTCTCCGAACACTTGGACTGTCCACTTATACTTGGAGGTGATTTTAATTTTTGGATGGACACTTTAACAGACAGGCTCAGTACAGCTGGGACACAGCACAATTGGCAATCCACTAATATAGTTAAACAGTACATGAGTGATTATGGGCTTTGTGATGCATGGCGATCTCTTCATCCTAACCCTAGAGAGTATACTTTTTTCTCACACGTCCATCACTCTCATTCACGTTTGGATTATTTTCTAGTCAGCAGCTCATTGTTGGCTGACATTTCAGACACTTGAGATACACCTCATAGCTGTCAGCAACCATGCTCCGGTTTCTTTAACTCTGGTAAACAAGAAGACAATCCCACCAAGCAAAAACTGGAGGTTTAATACATCACTGCTTAAAGATGAAGGTTTTATAGAATTTTTTAAAAAGGAGTGGGCTTTTCTTTAGAACATAATGACCTGCCTGGAACATCAGCATCTGTTCTCTGAGAGGCAGGAAAGGCAGTGATGAGAGGTAAAATAATCTCTTTCTCATCGCATAAGAAAAAAACAGAAAACAAACATATTCAGGATTTAGAAGAAATCATTAAGTCTTTAGAGGCATCCACAGAAGAAGAGTTACTGAGCAACTTACCGTAAATCCTCTAATACAGGCTCGGGCCTGTATTTGACTCAAGCTCATCAAGCTCCAGGCCTTTATTGGAAGGAGGACCAGAATTAGAGGCAGGCCTCTATTTCTATTTGAGCAAAATGAACTAATGGTTCGCTGGAGTTTTTGACAATTAAAATTGCGCCCACATTTTCAAAGTTAAACACATTTCTTTTAACAACGGTAGTTTCTGCTTTAGCCATCTCCCCCCTCCCCCTGCACAGCGGCCGCAAACTCACTGATGCGCCTGCAGCCTCTCGGAGTTCCTGCTGCTCTAAACATTAAAATAATTATTTCATTTTCTGTTCCTCACTTCTGATTACCTTCAATGGTGTCTGTTTGTTGCAACCACCAGGTACAAAAACTAACTTGTTTTTATTTGACTATTTTTCTGTCCTGCCTGTTTATTATCTTCCTGCATCTCCTCTCAATCCTAAAGAAAAACTGCTACCTGGGTTCATATATATTCACCTTATGAGTTACCTTTGAACTGCAGTTCTAAAAGATCTACCGACCGCAAAAACAGCGGAGTGCTCGCTGCTTGGCGGCCGCATCAGTGATCGGTGCGTCACCGGATGACAAGGTGATGCACCCCGCTCCACAGCGAAATGCATCAGGCGCAAATAAAAGACAGAAAACATCAAAGGAAATGAACCAACATGAACGATCGTGTGTTAAATAATTTTTTGAGGTGGCGACACCTGATTGTTACTGTGGCCGTGCTCAGGAGGCAGATCTACCAACCGCAAAAACAGCGGAGTGCTCCCTGCCTGGTGGCCGCATCAGTGATCGGTGCGTCGGAGGTCAAGGTGATGTGCCCCGCTCCACAGCAGCGAAACACATCAGACGCAAATAAAAGACAGAAAATATTAAAGGAAATGAACCGACATGAACGATCGCGTGTCAGTACCGACGCTCTGGCACAGCGCCCCTTACTTGCTTGTTACCACATTCCACCCAGCCACAATAAGAGACCGGTCATTATTCACCTCCGCCGACTCCGACACCGGCCAAAATTGGAGACCCGGCAGTTAATTGAATACCGGCCTGTATTAGAGGATTTACGGTACATAAAGCCAAATTAGAACTTCTTGGAATTATTGACAAAAAGACACAATGTTTAGCACAGAGACTACAAATAGAAAACTTGAACATAGCAATAAATCAGGTAAATTTTTAGCTAGCCAGTTAAAAATAAGAGAAAACTATCATATCAGCTGTTAAGGACTCAACCGGGAATATAGTTTATGACCCTGAAAGCATAAACAACACTTTCAGAGACTTTTACCAAACTTTGTACTCACCACAGATAAACCCATCAGATAACGAGATCAATGAGTTCCTTGACAGGATAACACTTCCTAAATTATCAGACAGCCAAGCTACAGTCCTGGACTCGCCACTAACATCAGCTGAGCTCCAGAAAGCCCTTAAATCCATGCCTAATAGGAAGGCTCCAGGTCCAAACGGGTTTCCAGCAGAGTTCTACAAAGAATTCTGGATCATTCTGGCTCCAACATGTTTCAGAATGGTGAGGGAAATCGAAGAGAGCGGCAGATTACAGCCAAACACGAATTCAGCCAATATTAGTCTCTTGTTAAAACCAGGCAAAGACCCTGCATTTCCTATCTGCTATCGCCCAATTTCCCTTATTAATGTTGATCTCAAAATAATTTGTAAAGCCCTGGCAAAAAGATTAGAGAAGGTAACCCCCTTCATAATACACCCTGACCAAACTGGTTTCCTTAAGGGTAGACAGTCATCCACAAACTCTTGTAGATTACTTAATTTGATAGATTTCTCTTACAGTAGAAACATAGAAACTAGTATATTATCTCTAGATGCAGAAAAAGCTTTTGATAGAGTTAACTGGAAGTTCTTATTTGCAACTTTACATAAATTTGGTTTTGGGAACTTCTTCATAAACTGGCTACAAACTTTATACAATTCAGCAACAGCACGTGTCAGGACAAACAACCAAATATCAGCTAGCTTCTGTCTTCAGAGGGGGACCAGGCAGGGATGCCCATTCTCCCCCTCACTGTTTGCAATATTTATCGAACCACTAGCGGCAACAATTAGGCAAACAACATGTATTAAAGGGATAAAGTGTAAGAAAATAGAACATAAGATTAGTTTTTATGCAGATGATGTTTTACTCTTTCTCCGGAATTCTCAATCCTCTCTCTCCCATTCAGTAGAACTGATAAACTCCTTTTCAAGAGTTTCAGATTATTCTATAAACTGGTTAAAATCCACAGTTCTACCAATTAATTTCTCTTTTGTCAATTTGCTTAATACACAATTGGAGTCAGGGAATATCACATACCTGGATATTAATGTCTCTCCCAAGTTGGCAGATCTAACCAAACTAAACTACATCCCACTTTTAAAGAAAGTGGAAGATGATCTTGCAAGATGGAAATCCTTATCGATATCACTCATGGGGAGGGTTGCTACAATTAAAATGATGGTCTTACCCAGAATAAATTACTTATTTTCAATTATCCCAAACAAGTCACCAGCTGACTGGTTTAGATCTCTGGACTCCTCAATTACTAAAATCCTTTGGCAGGTTAAACCTCCACGAATTAGCTTTAAAATGCTTCAGAAGACCAAAGACAGAGGAGGACTGAATTTACCCAAACTTTAGTATTATTTCTTAGCCAACAGGCTGCAATATATACCAAGATGGTTGCAAGATAACCCACTAGATGAGTCCTGGTTAGATATAGAACAGACACTTTGCAATACGATGGAGCTTTCAGACTTACCATTTATTAGCTCAAGCACAAGAAAACATGAAGGCTTCAAAAGTGTTAGTATCAGCACCTCTCTGACAGCATGGTGGGAGTATCTTAAAATGACGGCGTCTTCAGTAATACCATGCAGACGCACACCTATCTGGAATAATCCTGATATTTTGCAAAATAACAAAATGATGAATCTTCCGGACTGGGAAAATAAAGGAATCCTATACCTGGAACACATATATGAAGGATTGGACTTCATCCCATTTAATAGAATAGTCTCCCAATTTGGAATAGATAAGAAAAGCTTTTTAGAATATCACCAAATTGAATCTATAGTCAAACAAAAATTTAAGCTCAATAAAATAGAATTACAAACACCACCAAGGGTATTAGACTTCTATAATCTCAAACCCCCCAAACTACTGTCTAAAGTATATAAGACACTGTCCAAAATAGATGATAGAATAGCAATCCCTATTGAAAAATGGGAGGTGGATTTATCAGTCAGCTTTGACCAAAACTTCTGGTCCCAAACTTGTTTAAAAACTTTTAAAATGATCAGACACTCCAATTTACAATTAATTCAGTACAAAATTCTACACAGAGTACACTATACAGGTCATCGGATGTTCAAGATGGGTTTTGTGTCATCTGACACCTGTACACACTGCACACACAACATTCCTGACAATTACATTCACGCACTGTGTTCCTGTCCACCTGTCCAGGATTTTGGGGTAGAGTATGTGAAGATCTGTCAAAGTGTCTGAAATGTCATATCCCAACTTCCCCCTGTCTTTGTTTACTGGGAAACCTGGACGATGTCCCGATTGAAACATCTTTGGTTCACGTGGTTCTGACTGCCATGTGCATCGCTAAGAAAACTATCCTCTTGAATTGGAAATATAGAGATACTCTTTTCATCAACCAGTACAGAAATCTTTTGTTAGATCATATTACACTTGATATAGCCTCTGCTTCCACTTCAAATCAATCTCTCTGGGCTCCTTTGATCAGTTCCATCACATAGCGATGATGGGGGACCATTGATATTGTCTTGCGGGATGATGTGGGTGAGGGGGTGGAGGGTCTGAGTTTGGGGTATCCGGACGTTCCCTGGAGGTGGGTTCACTGGGGGGTGTCTGGGACTGGGGGGCTGTTGCCCCCCTCTGGAAGTGCTTAGGTTGCCTCGGGGGGTGGACTACTGGCGGTTGTGAGTAGGGCCCGACCGATATGCTTGGTGGCAGGAGAATCTTGTCTTTGCTTTTTGCGGATGATGTGGTCCTCCTAGCTTCATCCAGCTCTGACCTTCTGCTCTTGCTGGGTAGGTTCGCGGCCGAGTGTGAAGCGGCTGGAATGAGGATCAGCACCTCCAAATCTGAGACCATGGTTCTCGACTGGAAAAGGGTGGCTTGCCAACTCCAGGTCGGGAGAGAGGTCCTACCTCAAGTGGAGGAGTTTAAGTATCTCGGGGTCTTGTTCACGAGTGAGGGTAGGAGGGATCGGGAGATCGACAGGCGGATTGGTTCGGTGTCTGCAGTGATGCGGACATTAAGCCGATCTGTCGTGGTGAAGAGGGAGCTGAGCCAGAAAGCCAGGCTCTCGATTTACCGGTCAATCTACGTCCCAATCCTCACCTATGGTCATGAGCTTTGGGTAATGAACGAAAGGACGAGATCGTGGATACAAGTGGCCGAAATCAGTTTCCTCTGTAGGGTGGCCGGGCTCAGCCCGTAGGGTGAGGAGCTCGGACATTCGGGAGGGACTCGGAGTAGAACCGTTGCTCCTCTGGATTGAAAGGAGTCAGTTGAGGTGGTTTGGGCATCTGGTCAGGATGCCTCCTGGACGCCTCCCTGGGGAGGAGTTTCGGGCATGTCCTGCCAGCAGGAGGCCCTCGGGTCGACCCAGGACACGTTGGAGAGGTTACTTCTCCAATATGGTCCGGGAACGCCTTGGGGTCCTGCTGGAGGAGCTGGTGGAGGTGGCCGGGGAGAGGACGGTCTGGAGCTCCCTAGTTGGGATGCTGCCCCCGCGACCTGGACCCGGATAAGCAGAGGAAGACGACCACGATTTCAATCAGCACAGTGAATTAACCTGGTTCAGTTGCTGAGCAGAACAAAAACATGACATGGAGATGACTTGATGATGCCACTATGTCACATCTCTGGTATGAACTAAAGTAGAGAAAAACTTCTGTTTTAGTTGTGTTGCATTATAAGTAGAGGAAAGCAGGTGGGATTGTGAAAGACAAAAATCTTTCCACAACTATATTGTCAAAATAACGGTATGGGTAGGTGCAATATCATATCTGTTTCTAAATATATCGGGATATGGGCAAACCGTAGTTATGACAACTTGACTTGTACACTGAAAAAGTCTTGAAAATGTCCTGGAAAATTCCTGGAAAATAATTTCAAGAAAAGAGTGAGAACCCTGCGCTGCGCCAGAGGGTCCCGTCAGCGCAGAGCAGCGAGCTGGAGCTGAAATAACAGCGTACTGTTTGGAACCTGTTATTCAAGGGGACGAAGACCCTCTTCTCTGGTGGAAATATGCTGCCAGTCGTTTTCCCCAGATGTCACGACTGGCCCGGAGGTATCTATGCATTTGTGCCACCAGCTCACCATCGGAGCGGGTTTTCAGCACTGCAGGTAAAGTTGTTGGTCCACAACGTGCAAACTTGAACCCAGAAAAAGTAAACATGCTGGTTTTTCTGGCAAGAAATCTTAACTAGATTTGCTGCAACATGCCGTAATGTTCACACTCCTATGTGTGTGTGTGTGTGCGTGTGTGGCCGTGTGAGGGAGTTTTCTTTTTATAATTTTAATGCAGTTGTTTTGGTTGCAATAATTTTTATAATTTCAATGTTTATGGTTATTCAACTCTTGTTGACTGTTACGGGCCTATTTGCACTGTTTCATGCTGCTCGTTGATAAGTTCACTGGATTTGCGCACAACACCTCTCCTTGGTTTTTATGTTGATTTATTGCTGTTGGGCTGTTGACTGTTTGCACTTGTTCATAAGCTGCGTTTTTTGTGTTAATAAATGTTAATAGTATGTGAGTTGCGTTGTTATTTTTTTAGTAATTGTTTGGTATTCGGATTCAGAAAGGTGAAGGTCCACTTGAGGCTTACGTCATACTTTTTAAGTATTCACGGTAATACCATATACCGGGGTAAAATTAAGTGGAAGTTAGACGGTATTCAAATTTGGATACCGCCCAAGCCTAGTGTCTGATCGTCCGGTCCAGAGATGTCCTGGGTACACGGCTGTACGAAGCATTTGGCAGATGCACGTTTCGTCTTTTAACTTAACTTCAGAACTCAATGACTCTGGGAGAGTCTTGCGTTAGCTGGTTTACGGTTTGTTTGTTTTTTAGCCATTCTTGTCGGCATGACAGAATAGCTTGCAGAGGGTCAAGGAGACGGCCGTTCTCCTTTCCTCGTGGTGTTGGTTCCAGAACTGCACATGAAATCTGTGATGGTTAGATTTTACCAAACTCTCTCAGAACCCCTCCCTCTCTCTCCGGAAGAAAGCTTGGTCATGCGTCAAAAAACATGTGCTGCAGTTATTGTTATCTGAACTGCATGCAACTGATCATGATTCAAATGTTTTGTCAATTGATGGCTGTGACTTTTATATTAATCCATTTTTCTTTTGTCTTTATGCCTGTCCAGAACTTCCACAAGATCAAGTCTGGGAAAAGGAGGAGGTTCTGTCTGACCAACAGCTCTCAAACCAGAGGACCACCTCCAGTTTGAACCAGAAGGAACCAGAACCTCCACTGATCAAAGAGGAACAGCAAGAACTCTGTGTCCATCTGCATGAAAGGCAGTTCATTCTGAAGCAGGAAAATTATACCTTCATGGTGACTTCTCCCTCCGAAGAAACAGACAAATGTGAACAACAACCAAACAGGAACAAAGCCTTGAGTCAGAGTTCTACTGAAACTGAAAACCAAGATCATGATGGGTGCTGGAATAAAAACTCAGAACCGAACAGCAATGAAGAACTGACACAAAATAAAAGACATAAACAAACCACAAATCCTAGAGCCAGTATAGACAGTCAGAAACCAAAAAAACACAAGCGGGCTCACAGAGATGAGAAATTATTTTTTTGTAAACTTTGTTGGAAGTCTTTCAGTTACAATAGTGTGTTAACTCGTCACTTAAGAACTCACACTGGTGAGAAACCATATAGATGTGAAACATGTGGTAAATATTTTACTCACAGTTGTCACGTGACAAGACATATGAGAACTCACACAGGTGAGAAACCGTTAAGATGCAAATTTTGTGATAAACGTTTTAATCACAGTGGTCACTTGACAATACACATGAGAACTCACACAGGTGAGAAACCATTTAGATGCAAATTTTGTGATAAATGTTTTAATCACAGTGGTAACTTGACAATACACATAAGAACTCACACAGGTGAGAAACCATATTCATGTAAAACTTGTGGTAGATGTTTCTCTGTCAGAGGTACCCTAAATAGTCACATGAAAACGCAACACAGGTGAGAAGACTTTTCAATGATTGATCTGTAGAGCGAGAGATCCAGCCAAACCTTTTTTCTCATGTGAAAATTCACATTTGATTGCTTACTTATAACATGCATTTGTTAAATGTTTTTCCTCACAAAAGCCAAGCCAAAGCAAGGCTGCAGTTGTGTTCTTGGGAAAGACACTTAACCTGCCTTGCTTGCTGATGGTGGTTGGAGGGATGTGTGGCGTAAGTGTTTGGCAGGCCTTGCATATGTTAAGGCTTCCCTGTGCAGCTGTAGCTACATCGTAGCTCATCGCCACTAGCATATGAATGTGTGTGTGTGAATGACCTGAGCTTCACTGGTCACATTAAAGCTTTCACTAGATTAGTGTATTGTCTTGATGAAATGGCAAGACAAGGACCTAGAGAAACTCATTCATGCATTAATTTCCAGGATGTTGGACTATTGCAGTGGTCTTTTGGCTGGTCTTCCCTATAAAGTTGTGAAGCAAATGCTGCTTATTCGGGCCCTGTCCACACGTAGCCAGATATCTCCCAAAACAAAGATATTTTTCTACGATTTAGCCTGTCATCCACACAAAAAAAAGGATATTTACCCTACAAAAACCAATCTTTTTTAAAACTCCAGCCAAATTGAAGATTTGCGTTTTGTCTGTTTTAGGCGTTTCTATGTGGAGAGAAATAACTGGAGATTTATGTTTCATGTCACTGATGCTGACGGCCCATGTGCGACCTGTGTTTACAAAACAACAATGGATGCTCTTGAAGCTGTGCTCGCGTTATCAATCATCCAAGCGCTTGTTTTTAGCAATACTACCTCCT
>SSNQ01033633.1:0-20292 GCA_006942095.1 Nothobranchius kuhntae | reverse complement strand
TTTCTCCAGTGCATTTAACACAATCCAGCCTGATGTACTTTGCCAGAAACTCCAGAAGACACAGGTGGGGGCCTCAGCTATCACCTGGATTAAAGACTACCTGACAAACAGACCACAGTTTGTGAGGCTGAAGAACTGCACATCAAACCAGGCAATCAGTAACATTGGAGCACCACAGGGGACTGTACTCTCACCATTCCTTTTCACCCTGTACACCTCAGACTTCCAGTACAAATCAGAAACCTGTCATCTACAGAAATACTCAGATGACTCTGCAGTTGTCGGGTGTATCAGAGATGGACAGGAAGCTGAGTACGGAGAGCTGGTGGAGTGCTTTGTGGCATGGTGTGGAAACAATCATCTGACCTTGAACGTGAACAAAACAAAGGAGATGATTTTAGACTTCAGAAGAAACAGGGTGAAATCAAACACTGTTTCCATCATGGGAGAAGAAGTGGAGGTGGTTGAGGAATACAAATACCTTGGAGTTGACCTGGACAACAGACTGGACTGGAGAAAGAACAGCAAAGCCATTTACAAGAAGGGACACAGCAGACTGCACTTCTTGAGGACGCTTAGGTCGTTCAATGTCTGTAGCAAGATGCTGCAGATCTTCTACAAGTCTGTTGTTGAGAGTGTAATCTCTTTAGGCATCATCTGTTGGGGGTAGCAGCATCAGAAGCAGGGACCTGAAAAGGCTCAACAGCCTAATAAAAAAGGCCGGTTCTGTTCTGGGGACGACTGTGGAACCACTGGAGGAGATAATGCAAAGAAGGATTCTCCAGAGAATCAAGAAAATTATGGACAACCCCGAGCATTCTCTTCACAAGACTGTCCGACAACAGAAGAGTGTCTTCAGTCAGAGGCTTCTTCAGTTTCGCTACAACATGGACCGCTACTGGAGAACCTTCCTGCCAACAGCCATTGTAATATACAATAACTCTTTGATGACTTGATTATTATTATTATTATTATTATTCTGAGCTATTACAGCAATCAATTTCCCTCTGGGATTAATAAAGGATTTTTGAATTTGAATTGAATTTGAATTGAATACTGTTATAAGAATTATATTTTTGTTGTCTTTTTAGCAACAGCCACAGAATCACTCAACAATATTTGGCCTTGTAGGCCATTATGCAACAACAAAGCTTTATGTCTGACTGAGTAATCGTTTAATAATGTAAATATTAATCTTTGCACCACATGAAGGATTTCCTCAGTGTGCTGATGAATAAAACATTTGAGAACAATTAACTCTCTTTCTAATAGATAAAGTTAAAAAATTCCAGAGACCTGAGGTCTTATAAGGATCTGGCGCTTGAGGCGATTTCATTTTTCCAAACTCTCTCTACAACCTCTGCTCCAAATAATTTAATTTCTTTCCTGCTGAAAAAAGATGTGAAACCACCAATCCTTCCTCCAGGATCACCTCAGAAATTATTCTGCTCTCGCCTTCTTTCACGGTTATTTCCAAAGGCCATGAATGTTTGGCAGTGAAACGCAGCAAAGCCTTCTCTAAAGGATTACTGGGTGAGTAGGATGAGATCCTTCTCTTCTATTCCTCATATCCTCCTCCTGCTGCTTGGCATAAGAAACTTATTCTTGTTATTTTTGTTTTTTTTTATCCATGTACTAAAAGGGGGAAAGAAACACAATCCTAGTCACAAAGTTTAGATTTTACATAGAGATTGTTCTGTGAAAATCCAAAAACATGCTAAAAACACAAGAAATACAGTTTGCTAGAAAAATACAGTTGACTGTGTCTGCTAGATCTTTAAAAATAAACAAGCTTTTCTTCATTTTCTGGCCTTTGTGTCCTATGAATTTTAATTTTCCAGATGGTTCTTACTAGGTGTGATGCTCAGAAAAAACAAAATACCTAGACAACAAAAGATCAGAGAGGAAAGTTTGTTCAAAAGCTCAAACAAGACACGTGAATGGCCTCAGGCTGGTGGGAAACACCCCGAGAGGTGCTTTACGTCTGTGTTGCATCCTGAGAGATAAAACAGATGGTTGTCAGCCTTTTTTGTTTACATATCTGTGTTAATATTTTTACTTTTGAAATATGATTAGTCACTCTAATTTTAGCATGTAGGCTGAACATGAAAATGGACATCTACCCCTTTTTCCTGCATTAGCCACAGATAGAAAATAGATGAGGAAATACTTGGATTTAAAAAGCCAAACAGTCAGTGAAAATTTGCATTCAGGGATTCGCTCATCCTGGCTCGCAAAAGGGAAGGCTGTTGTTGATTTAGCACCTGGGAGAGAGCAGAGCATGTCTCGGTTAGTAGAAGCTAACTGTTAGCATTACTTCTACAACATGGTAGAACTCCTTCAGACTTTAGTTATTTGTGGAGATAAAACATAAACATTGCAAAGCAAAAAAGAATCAGTGGCAGATTCGCGTTGCTGCTAGCTAATCAGAGGCGAGATGTCAAAATATCAGGAAATAAGTCTCCAAATGCCTGCCATTTTCTGATACTTCTCCTCTTGCTCACTTCTAAGATGTTCCTGAAATAGGTGTACCGGAACTTTTTCCTCACATAAAATCGACTCACAAGGCATTTATTCATACTAGAGCCTATAGGAAATGTGATAAAAAAAATGAGTGAACTTGGTCTTTAAAATAGAACACATAAATATGTTTGCATCTCTAACTTGCATGGCTTGGTGTGAATGCGCTACAATTCCTGTTCAAAGACAACATCTCAGTCCTTTTAGACTCCCAGGTCAACAAACCAACAACAACATTGCAAACAATTATACTAAAAGCTGTGAGATTTGTTACTGTTCATCATTCATGATAAATAAATTTGCTTTTTGCTATATTTACTTTACAATTATGCACACAGCCCAGAGGCTCAAGGCCCCAGCAAAGGGCCTGTCCTCCCCATCAGGACGTTTGGAGATTTTTAGAACAAAACAAATATTGTGCAAAGCCATTAAAGCAATGCAGAATAAAAGCAGCCTCTGCATGATTTACGAGCATGACCTCATTTTCTTATGCAGTAGCAGCACAACAGGTAAGCAACAGACATGCAGAGAGATTGCTAATTTATGTTAGTTATTTATAATTGCTTTCTTATGTGGGTCTATATATTTTTGAGTGCTTGATGGTAATCACTTTTACATTCACTCTGCTTGTTTTGCATCTATTACAACATAATAACGTGCATGCCAAGTCTGTGACCGCTTTGACCGCCAAAGTCTCTATTTACAAGCGTGTGGTTTGGAGCAGAAATTCCACTGGAGCTCTGTTTAGGATTTGAAAGCTTTCCCCCAAACTGGCCAGACTCCCCATCAGTTATAATGAGGCAAATTGGAAGCCAAACTACAGGTTTGAAATAGTAATTAGTCAGACTCCCTGCTACAAGGAGAGACAGAGGGACTAATTTAGCTGAGCAGAATTAAAGATCGGGGAATAGTAACAGAGCACATTTGGATGACAGCGGTATATTTAGCTGTGGTGCTCAGATGTAGGGATAGAGCAAATTCAGACTTTAGAGGCATAAAATCTATTTTTATCAGACAGCGACACTCAGATGGCTTTAGATTGGTTCAACAACAGACAAAAATGCTGTTTCACATTTAATTATAATTATCTGGTTCTGACTGAATAAACCACAAGCATCCAGGGTTATTCAAGGGTTTGAAAATAAACAATAAAGAAAAAGAATAACCAGAATGAAAACATTGTTATCTGTGAAAGATCAGGAAGCCTTTATGACAATGTGATGGTACAGTGCCCCCAGCTAACAGTCCCTTCCTATTTACATTGAATTAACATTAGGGCAGACTGAGTCTATTTGCTTCTTGTATGTTTATTAAAAAAATGAGGCAATTCCCACATGGCTGAATATCATTTATGCATCAATGGTGATTTTAGTTGTGTTTTTGCAACATGTATTTAAATCCTAGCATATTGTAATGTGTTTATGTTTTATTCTGTTTAATAATGTATGAGAAAGTCTGCAGCTAACGTCTCTGGAGTCTTAGACTTTGTCGGCAGAAATAGCTCCAAGCAAGTCCTAAAAGTTACCCTGAGTCATCGTATGTGTATTCCAGTCTGGATCAGGGCTGTTTCCAGCTTTTTGGGGACCCTATACAAAATGAAGTTAGTGGCCCCTCTTTTGTGTGTTATAATGCTTATGAGTTTAAACCTTCAGATGATCTGTGGCAATGCCTCACTTTGTTCCACTTTACTGAAAAACAAACACACAGGTAGTGCTGGCTCGTCTGTGGGGTGCTAGGGTGTTGTCCCACCAGTTTCACAGGAAGAAGAACAAGGTAAAATTACTAAATATAAAAAACAAACATGAAAATTAAACTAAATGATCTGTACGTCATACAGACTATAGGTGCTGTGTATAATTTGCATTTAGTTCTCTCGCACTTTTACCATGGCAGATTGTCTTGACGTACTTCCTGTTCCTTTTGGGTGCACCAATCTTTACCATCGACTTACGCAATAACGTGCGCATGTGCGCTGGATCCCCCTACAATGCGACCGAAACATTTGCAGAAGACTGGAGTCTCAGCTCAGGATGCTCACCCTGAACCGAAAGCTCTCCACTGTTCACCGTTGGGTTTTATTTTTATTTTTTGTTTTGTTTTGTTTTGTTTTTTTTTTAGCTCGCCTTTCTTTGTTCATTTTAGAGCATCTAAGTAGATCTCGTGAAGTGTTTTTGTTATAGAGAACATGAAAATGATGGAGTGTTGCTTCGGAGACTTGTAAAGACTCCTCAGCAGGTAAAAAAAAGCCCAAAACAGTCAAGAATCAGCTCAGTGTGACGTTGGGGCAAAAGATTACACGAACCAAGTGGATTACTTTACTTTAACATGGATTATAAACCAGCAAACGTAAGACTGAATTTATGCTTTGACTTCATGAAATTTGCTTTGTTTTGCTTTTCATTTTGCAGCTGATTGTCATTGGGTGTTGTTGAGGAAGAAAATGTGGACCCTCTCGTTTGGATGAGCCTCTTTTCATTAGGTGCAGTTTGCTAATGCAATGAATCAAAAGGGTCAATTTTCACCATATAATTGACACAGTAACCCTTCATGCATGCCAGAGCTGCAAAGTCAAGGTTACACCAGCTGGGGGATTCAGATGCACAAATCAACCTTTTGCTCACTCATTGTTCCTCAACGCAGACATTAATAAACTGTCAAGGTCTCCCGCAAAAGCCCTTCTCTCTCTCTGCTAAAAGTCAGACTGCTGGATTCCTCAATCTGAATAAAAGTAATCCACATGAATCCTACATGACTTTACAACTTACAAGTTAAATAATCCTATGTGATGAATGAACAAGATGTTTAAATGAAATGTTTGAATAGCCTGTGCTTATTAAATCAATAAATTTGAAAATGAATATTGTTCTTACAATGATCCATTTATATCACAAATCACTATGTGTTTGATTTAACAAGTTAATCATTGTTTACACTCATACATATTACAATAAGATAAATACCAAGGTTAAAA
The DNA here is from genome assembly GCA_006942095.1 of Nothobranchius kuhntae. Lineage (NCBI taxonomy): Eukaryota > Metazoa > Chordata > Actinopteri > Cyprinodontiformes > Nothobranchiidae > Nothobranchius > Nothobranchius kuhntae. The sequence continues at coordinate 14,801 of SSNQ01033633.1, read as the reverse complement.
ACATTTTTGTATCTGAAGGAAGGCGTGGCTTTCTGAGGAATGTTTTGGTAAAGCCTTCCAGACATGGCAACATACCGATTAGCCAGAATACGCCAGAAATCATAACAAAGTAGTTTCATAAAAGAAGAATTATTGCCCGAGTCATTCAGCTTCTAGCGGAGTTCCGAACTGGCCAATTCGGAACAAGCATCCTTGAGACATCTCTTTTGACAAACAGTCAAAATCTGTTTGCACGCTGCAAGCTGACACAGCCAGACGGCTCCCTAAGAGCCACATCCACTTTGGACGCAAACAAGCAGTCCAGCTACTGTTGTGACCTGGAGACATCTCAAGACTGGACGGGTCATATCAAAGTTTAATCTATGAAATCCCGGTGCTGTGAGGTCCACCCGACTTCTGACAGTTCGAATCTGCAAAAGGTCTCCACCAGGGTTTGTAGACACAACAGATTGTGTCTGATGCTGTTTTAGTAATAATCAACTCTCTATTTTATAGCAGACAACAACTTCTTTTACACTCAGATTTCACAATTTCTTTCAGATACAAAGATTCTGATAAACATCTAGCTTACATCACATCACCTACACATCACCTACACATCACATTCCATCACCACATATCCACTCCATCACATCTCATTATTCATATGTTGTCATGTATAATCATTAGTTTAGAAAAGAATAAAATTCCTGTTTAACTAAATACTTTACTCTGTCTGAATTAGTACGAAGTGTGTTTATGGTCACTGCACAAGTAAAAGTAACTATAATCTTCTGATTAAACATTCAAAGATCAATCAGGTTGATTTTTCATACTTACATGGAATCATCGCATCTTATTGGTCATAATTAATTCACAGTCGTCCCGCTATAAAGTGTGACCGCTACACATACTGTATATTGGTGAATATTAAGCATGTTTTTTGAACAACTTTGCTGCTGGAAGTGCTGTGGGCCTGGTACCGGATCTGTGGGGATCAATTTGTGTGAGGCATAAGAATGGTAATTTAGCGCCCCCTAGTGTGGTTAGCGCATCTGAAAACCCGACTTGCAAAAATGCGCTCCACCAAAAAAAAGATTCACCGGCTGCCACTGCACACTGGGTTTTTGAAATTTTGGACAGGAACAGAAAAGAGAAAATATTAAGTTGATCCAATAGTTATTTGAAGCTTTAAATGAGGGGTCAGGAACCCTGGTCCTCGAGGTCCAATATTCAACGTGTTTTTGTTATTTTCCTGCTGCAACAAATCAGTGGTTGAATCACTTGTTCGACCACTCACCAAGCTCCACAAAAGGCTTTTATTCACTTGGTGATTAAAAGCAGGTGTGTTTGAACCATCAACATATAAATATTGGACAATGGGTTTCCATAGACTCCAATAACACGTTTTTGAGGCTAAATGGGAGGTGGCCACCACGGCCATTTTGACCGTGTCACAGGTTCCATCAAGCCCAGACAATTCCACAAAAGGGAAGAGAGGTGGAGCTGAGGGTGGGGCTGTAAGGCTGAGATCAACTGACGACACCTGGTCGAATTAGCTACAAGCTAACCTGAAGCTAACCCAAAGCTAACGCGGAGGTGGGAGCTAAGCTAACAGAGGTAGCAACCCAGCTACAACCAGAGTTAACTGTGCACAACACCAGAGCTTCTGAGTCAGTTAAACAGTACATGTTAAAATCTAAGCTCAGCTCAGCAGTGACCTAAAATACATAAATATAATTTTACTTACCGAAAATATGAAGTGGAGACTCCTTGGATGCTCTATTAGTGCAATTAATGCCACAGCGAGTCATTTTGTCCAACAATTGCACAAATAATATCCAAACAAGAATACACACACACAGAGACTCTAAATCCCGGAACAGTTTCCAAGCCAGACCGAGGCTCTACTGAGGCCTTTCCACGGAGCTAGCTCTGTGGTCACGTGGGTCGGATGCTCATTAATTATACAGAATTGTAGGCTTTTAATACACTTAAACTGAAGAGTGAGAAAAAAATTCACCCCCCCTCAGAGTTGTTATGAGTGTAAACTAGATAATTTAAACCAAAAACATGTTTTGGTACCAGGCTGTAAACATGTTTATTTCTGCTGTGAAATTGGTATTTTTAACATGGGAGTCAATGAGGATTTGCTTGCTTCTGACACCAGCCCCCAGCGGATGAGGGTGGAACTGCAATTTTTGTTACTTCCGGGTTGGCCTCAATTTTTGAGCCGCATTCTGGGGGCTTGGTTTGAACAAGCAAACAATGTGACAGATCATTTGCTGCTGTGTCCCCCAGACTCTGGACCTCTCTCCCTCTGAGCCTGAGATCAGTGGACTCAATGGTCTCCTTTAAAAAGCTGCTAAAAACTCACCTGTTCAGGCTGGCTTTTGCATGACCTTTGTCATCACTCTTTCCTTATTCTGTTCTTATTCCGCCTTTCCCGGGCTCCACTGATTACCTCTTCCCCATCCATTTTCTCTTTCCCATTCCTTATACTTTTTAATTACAACAAAAAAATTGTCTCTAATTTTAACCCATATGTTTTAATAATTAAAAAATTATCTTTTTTTATATTAAAATTGTTTGTTCTTGTGAAGCGCCTTGTGATTTTTATCGAGAGGCGCCATATAAAATATAGTTTTGTTCTTTCTCACCATCCTTAGTTTCCTAAGGATTGTTTATTCTACTGATTCTATCTTTAACATTGCATTTAATGCGACAAAAAATACAAAGTGAGAGAACGTGAATGCTAAAAAGACTTTTACTTTCTATATATTTTGCTGTCTGTTACATCCAATGTTGCAAGAACACCTGAGACTCCAGATACTCACAGCTGTTCGAAAGGACTTCAGCTGCTTTCATGACCTGTTTGTGTTGTAATCCATGAAATATCTGTTGAGACACCAGCCAAGATAAAAGTTGTGGAGACTTGAGTCAATTTCAAAGGAAAGGTTGGGCTAATTGGCACCTGAGTGATCCAGGAACCCTTTAGGGTAACAATGGATTCAGGGTGAAAACTGATCCAGAAATCTGTCAAAAGCTCCTCTGATGTGTCACTTTCTCATTCTAATCGTCTCATAATGACACATCTGAAAGCCGTTGGAAATAAAAGAGCTGAATTAAAGCTTGTCTCAACAGTTTTTTCCCCCTGATTAGCTCAAACTGAGAGAAAACCCCTCAGACGTTTTATTCTTTTGCATATGGTACCTCTTTACTGTGAACCCAGCATCAGAAATAGGATGGGAGGCTAACGTTTCTCTCTCGGCTGCATCCAACAGCTCCCAACAGATCTCACGTTAAACCAGAACAGTAAGAGGCTGAGATGATGAAGCTGTCAGAACAAAAACATGTTAGAGATGCAGGATTACCAGCTGGAAACTTATTACAAACGAAATGAGAAATGAGGTTTTCATTATAGTGTCTGCATGGTGGCTGGAAATGTGAGAATCTGAGGAACAAATCTTTAGTCCTGCTGAGAGCTTGCACGTTTAAAGAAAGTAAAGCCTAAGAAATGTCCTAGTTTAATCTTTTCTTTCTGCTCAGATGTTTATCAAGAAGATCTTAGCTTTGTTTTGTCAACAACAAGACTAGAATAGTTTCATTCTAATGATAATGCTGACTAAACATTCATTTCATTTAAAGTATCTGATCAGTCTTTTTCTGACAATCTATGCTTTATGACCATAAAATCAGAGCTTTCGTTTTATCTTAATGTTTGATTCAAATGGAAAAAAGCAACATGCAAGTGTAATCTACAACAGTAGAGAAGCAAGAGAGCTAAATGTGATGGTTTAATGAAAGTGAAGGAATTTGGGTGAGTTGCTCCTTTGAGATTTATTCTCAGCATTTCTCTGTTCATGCTTACTGTAAAAAAAAGGTTAAAGCAAGAAAATCTAAAACTGCAGGTGGGCTTTAAATGTTCGTGCATCAGAGGTCTAAATCAACAAAAAGATGTAAACGATCTTAGGTCAGCCAGTAATTTGCTCCAATCCAATGGAGCTTTGATGGAAAAAGCCAGCTTTCCTGTCTCCTTTTTTTCTCGTTTATTTCATTCCAAATAAAAACAAATAAAACACATAAACAATAAGAAATACATAACAAAAAATCAAATTTGAATGAAAAGGAGCAGAATGAAGAAAAACATCTTATACAGGTGCTGGCCAGTAAATTAGAATATCATCAAAAGGTTGAAAATATTTCAGTAATTCCATTCAAAACGTGAAACTTGTACATTATATTCATGCAATGCACACAGACCAATGTATTTCCAATGTTCATTACATTTAAATTTGATATTCATAAGTGACAACTAATGAAAACTCCAAATTTGGTATCTCAAAAAATTAGAATATTCTGAAAAGGCTGAATATAGAAGACACCTGCTGCCACTCTAATCAGCTGATTTACTCAAAACACCTGCAAAGGCCTTTAAAAGGTCCCTCAGTCTTGTTTTGAAGGCACCACAATCATGGGGAAGACTTCTGACTTAACAGCTGTCCAAAAGACAATCATTGACACCTTGCACAAGGAGGGCAAGACACAAAAGGTGATTGCTAAAGAAGCTGGCTGTTCGCAGAGCTCTGTGTCCAAGCACATTAACAGACAGGCGAAGGGACGGAAAAAATGTGGTAGAAAAAAGTGTACAAGCTCTAGGGATAACCGCACCCTGCAGAGAATTGTGACGACAAACCCATTCAAAAATGTGGGGGAGATCCACAAAGAGTGGACTGCAGCTGGAGTCAGCGCTTCAAGAACCACCACGAGGAGACTCATGAAAGACATGGGATTCAGGTGTCGCATTCCGTGTGTCAAGCCACTCTTGAACAAGAAACAGCGCAAGAAGCGTCTCGCCTGGGCCAAGGACAAAAAGGACTGGACTGATGCTGAGTGGTCCAAAGTTATGTTTTCTGATGAAAGCAAGTTCTGCATTTCCTTTGGAAATCAAGGACCCAGAGTCTGGAGGAAGAGCGGAGAAGCACAGAATCCACGTTGCATGAGGTCCAGTGTAAAGTTTCCACCGTCAGTGATGGTGTGGGGTGCCATGTCATCTGCCGGTGTTGGCCCACTCTGTTTCCTGAGGTCCAGGGTCAATGCAGCCGTCTACCAGGAAGTTTTAGAGCACTTCATGCTTCCTGCTGCTGACCAACTTTATGGGGATGCAGACTTCACCTTTCAACAGGACTTGGCACCTGCACACTGTGCCAAAACCACCAGCACCTGGTTCAAGGACCATGGTATCCCTGTCCTTGATTGGCCAGCAAACTCGCCTGACCTTAACCCCATAGAAAATCTATGGGGTATTGTGAAGCGGAGGATGCAATACGCTAGACCCAACAATGCAGAGGAGCTGAAGACGACTATCAGAGCAACCTGGGCTCTCATAACACCTGAGCAGTGCCACAGACTGATCGAGTCCATGCCACGCCGCATTACTGCAGTTATTGAGGCAAAAGGAGCCCCGACTAAGTATTGAGTGCTATACATGCACATTCTTTTCATGTTCATTCTTTTCAGTTGGCCAACATTAGAGAAACAAACATTTTTTCATTGGCCTTTAGAATATTCTAATTTTCTGGGATACCAGATTTGATGTTTTCATTGGTTGTCACCTATAAATATCAAAATTAAACGTAATAAACATCGGAAATACATTGGTCTGTGTGCATTGCATGAATATAATGTACAAGTTTCACGTTTTGAATGGAATTACTGAAATATTTTCAACCTTTTGATGATATTCTAATTTACTGGCCAGCACCTGTAATTTCTGCCCCCTTTTCCAGTACAAATAATCAGTTTATATATAATTACCATTTGTCAGACACACACACACAGATTCATTTTAAACTTTTTCCTGTTCTAAATTCCAGTGCGATCATGGTCATTGATTTAATTTACATTTTCATAATTTTTTTTAAACGAGAAACCACAAATTACATCTGAGGAGCTCTGCAAATATTGTAGCGGGACCGGAATGGTATTAATAAAGTGGTTAGGTAAGATGGACAATTAAAGTAAACACATTTAAAAATAACAGCAACCAGTAAAGTTTCCACCCATTTTCATCCGAAGGCCAGGGCAGATGATCATGCATGACAGTGTTGAGGTAGAAACGGACAACGTAACACAGACACTGTTATAAAATCAGAGACAGACTACATCAGCATAATCTAAGAGTGATAACTAAAAGCTTACACAGAAGTCAAAGCAACTGTTTGAGCGATAAGTCTTCAGGTTAAAGTTGACCTCCTTGACTGGCTGAATACGCTTTTTGAAAGACCGATCCGGCTCAAGCCACACACCCAAATATAGAATCAGAAGCTTTCAGCTGTAAAACATCTAAAAAGTGTAAAATTAGACCGCAATGCAAAGTAAATTGATTTGTCTGGAAAAAACATAGAATGGGATTTTAAATTATTTAAAAGCTACTTATTATGAGCTAATCAGTGTTGTATACTGTTAAAGTTAAACTGAAGACACTCTTGGATTTCAGTTACATTGGGTTTTGAGCTAAAAACATTTGTGTCATCAGCATATAAATGCACAGAACACGAACACCACAATGGAAAATCATTAATTGATATAAAAAATAAGAGATGTAAAGAGGTATGTCATAAACACGGCCGTTGCGGTTGATCTACAGTGAAGATGACGGAGGCAGCATAAGGTGGAGGTAGCAGCAGTTTATTCCAGCACATACCAAACAAAACATCTCTCTCATCTATTTCTGCAACCTTAAATAGTTTCAGCAGTCACCTGGACTAAACCATCTTCCACCCAGAGGGGAGTTTAACCACTACCTCTTCAATCTATTATACCACCTATTGTTCAATCATTTTAAATACAAAACATTTTTCTAGCTATTTTTATTAAGATTTTTCAAACATAGCACCTGTACATTTTACAACAACAACAAGCTACATACAAAACACACCACACCCTTCTCCTATGGCCTCTCCCGGAACCTTTAAAGAGTGTCTGGACCCTGTGGGAAACATCTGCCCAAACACGGCCTGTAGAGGAAAAAAAACAGGTGAGAAACACTTTAGCAACCTCTTTGCACTCACTTCCAAAATTCTAATTTACACTGCCTTTGTTTAAAGCTGAAAATCAGTAGACCCTTTTCCCCCATTAACAATCCTCTTTCCTCACAGGCAATCACCACAATTCTCCACGAGGAGCACCTGTGCAGGACCTGGAACAAAGGCTACATCCTAATTATTAAAATGCTAAAGACTCAGTTAAAAACTTCTTTATGTGCAAGTTCATGCTTAAAGTGTGGTGCTAAATAAAGGGCTGAAGTGCCTTCACCAATGTGCAAGTATATATTTAAAGTGCTGTGCAAACAATAGAAAACCCCTGTAATGAAGATCCCTTCATTACAAGGTGTAAGCAACCCTGCAGCAACCTGCTGTATCTAGCGCTCAGACAACGTTGGCGAACTAAAAAAGCTAACTGCTAGCCTTTATATTAGTGTGGCAAGGTGGAGAAACAAGGGCCTGGGCGGGATTCAATCCCCAGGCTCCCGGGTGAGAGTCATACGCTCTAACCAGTCAGCCAAAGGGATATCCCCTTGGCCAAGTAGCCAGGGCACATGATCAATCGGGACACTGTGACAGGACGCTCACACTGCCATAACTACAAGTGGAGTAAACAGCTCACAGCTGTAAAGCAGGTAGAGAGCTCCCACTATAGTGTTACTACCCACACCACTAAACTGCTAAGAGCAGTTTCGGGTCAAAGGTGGGCTACAGAGTGCCGTCCAGCTTGGAGCTGCTCACGTTTCTGAATAAAACAATAGCTTCAAGTGTTAAAAATGTTTTAGTGTTGCTTTAAAATAAAAAGAAAGTGAATGCCGTTTCATTTCACTTCAACATTGAAACTGCAAGAATCTGAATGCATACTGGACACATTTGGGCTAAATCTGCTGTGTTTTTGTTCAGTTAGGCCATAGCCACGGAATATTCTCCCCCACCCATCTAATCTTTACCCGGGACAAAATTAATGTGAGGAGATCTGTAAACAACACGAGGTGTCTCTATGCCACACACAAACACAACGGAGCACAAGATAAGATTAGATAAATCTGTACTGTCGTCACTGTTTCCAGGAACAAAGAGATTGAAGGTGCAGTTGACGCAAAAGCCTAAAACCGACTACATAAAAGAGATAAAACCAGAACAAAAAGTCTGCAGATATGTGCAGAATGATATTGCACTAAGTTTTGTGGTCAATGTGCCCATCTCGGTTGATTGTTCAGAGCCACGATTGCTCTTGGGTAGAAGCTGTTCCTGAGATGGTTCATCCTCGTTTTCATGGCTCTGTATCTTCTCCGCGATGGCAAAGGACCTGCCCAGGCTGTGATGGATCCTCAGAGATGTCTGTATGCAGCAACGAGAGACGTAGATGTCTTCCAGAGTGGGGAGGGTTAGGGTTAGGGTTAGCAGTCGTTCTATCTGCTGCCCTGATGACCCCAAGATTGACAATGACGTTGAACATTCTGTTCTGTTGCTGGCTTGATCCGACTCTGAACCCAGAAAGCAAGGCAGGAGGCAGAAAGCTCTGGAGCAACCAGTGACTCCCCCTTAGCCAATCGGTGTTGCATTTTTGGAGGAACCACGAGGAAGCACGGACTGAAAAGTTGTGGAGAGTACCAAACCGTGCTGTTGGAAAAGGGGCATTATGAGCCAACCTGAGCCATTCCCAATCTCTCCCTGCCTTGTTCTGTGCACGGCCCATCTTCAGCTCCCCTCAGTCTCTGCCTCCCAGCCAGATTTTCAACTGTGGATATCCAGCATTCTATCCCAACTCTTCTCATAGATCTCAGCAAAATTACGTCCCCTAATTATTTTTGCCTTTTTACCAGAACAGATCTCTCCAGCTATTCTGTTTTCTGCACTCTGACCAATGATCCGATTCCTAACCACCTTTTCATTTCATCCTCCCAGTTTGTTTTTTCCCTTTCCGCTGTCTCACACATAACCCTTGCCTGTGTACTGATCATATGTTTGGGTTTTGGATTTTAGTTTAGTCTTTCAGTGTCCGTGATACCCATAAAGAAAGTTCTAAACAGACCAAGGAGGATTGTGGAGCTGCAAGAAGATTCAGGAGTCCTGAATCTAGACTCTACAGCTCATTTTCCACTAACACTCACTCCTGTGTTGGGCTCAATTTCTGGGTCCTCAGAATCAACCTTTACACATTTTTAAGCTTTCTAAAGGACGGTTTAGAATTGCTAAAGTGGCCATTAACAAATATTTTCTGCAGAGATCTCTCAAAACCCTCAGTTGTGACTGTGAAATAACGATACATCCCATAGCGACACCAAAATGTCTTTATTTTATAATGCATGTGACTTCCTGCTGGAGGCTTGTTATTAACGATTATTTAAAGCAGACACAAGAGTGGCTTTCAGTGCATTTGTTCATGTGTGACAGTCAGTGGGTAAACCGCGTATATCTATTTAGGGAGTGGGGTTACCTGGTATGACGCCCTTGAACGGTCACTGGCATGTGAGATAAACACTTAAACCTCTCGGTGTTGAAATGAAAAACCTGGTTTGATCATCGGGTCTACTGTGATAAAATGAAGGAGGAGAAGTGGCGTCAGAGGCGAGTGTTTCACCTCGCGTGTTTTCATATCTCCTCTGAAGTTCTGGTTCATTTAAAAGGTGTTTGGATCTTTTTGACTCTGGGGACACATGTGGTGTTTGGTGAAGATTAAACCTTTTGTTAAATATTTTTTACGTCTTCACCCTGAATGTACTTTACTGAAACAACACAAACCGCAAACTATTCCAAATCTACAGACTCACGCCAAGTTTCCAAAGACTAGACAATCATAGAAACCAATAAAAAAAGCATAATTTAATATTTTAGATTAATTTAACTGATGTTCTCAGATTGTCATTAGGGAGGCATGCAGTTATTCAGTAAGAGGAAGTGAGAATTGTGGTGAAAAACCAAAAATAGAATGTCAGCTGTACTGAAACATCTTTACCAAGACAAGAGTTCAACTCTGACTCAGCACGCAGTTTAATAAACTCACAGAATGCATTCTTATGATCTCTACTTTATTTTGACACCAGACCTTTTTTGGGTTTGTGTGCTTCTATGTTTGTGTGGTTCTTTGTGGTAAAGTTTTACTTCATGCAGACTCACATCTGACTGTGCTTCATGAGAATGCAAGTGTAAATATAGGAAACTTGTACTCCTCACACTTAAGCTTGGTTGATGCTTGACGCATTCACTTTACGCGCGGTGATGCGGCTCGCGGATGGAACGCGCTTCACAACTCGCAGCGTTTATGGTTCATGCGGCTTGTCTCTGCGGTGAGCCAATATTCTCCCAAACTGAACAGGGCAGCATGGAGCTCTACGGCATGCACCCAACACTACACCATAGTAGAAGTAGAAATCACTGTTTACAACATGGCATTCCAGCATTTTTAACAGCGTTCTCGTCTTTTCCGACAGTGCGAGCTATTTCTCTCCAAGAATTATTAACAACATGTTGATCACGGTGATTTCTGAGAGCTGAATCATACAAATGTCTGTATTTACAAACCTCTGCCGTGCCGGTCCGCCATGTTTTTCCGCGTCCGTCCGTCCGCGTGGTTAGAAATTTTCCGAGGTGCGCGTTGCGGAAATCTTGGGCCGTGCGGAGACGCGGCGGAGGGGCGTGGTTGTTAAAATGACGCAAAATGACACAACTTTTCCGCGCGGAGCCGTGCGGACCTCGCGGACGCGTCAAGCATAAACCAACCTTTAGACTACTGCAGCTCGCTTTTCTCTTGTCTGAGCAAAACCTCCCTGCAGGTGGGTCAGAATGCCTGTCCTCAGCTTCTGATCAAATCATCAAAGTACACCCGCATCACTCCTCCAGCTTCACTGGGTGCCAGTCAACTTCAGATTCTATCCAACATCCTGGTTCTGGTCTATAGGGCCTTACATGGACAAGCACCATCTTTCATTGGTGATCTTCTTAGTCCCTACACCCCCAGCAGGTCCCTGAGGTCCAGTGATCAAAGCCTACTGGTTTTGCAGCACCAAGCTAAAGACCAAAGGTGACAGATCATTTGCTGCTGTGGCCACCAGACTCTGGAGCTCTCTCCCCCTGAGCCTGAGATCAGTGGACTCAGTTGTCTCCTTTAAAAAGCAGCTGAAGACTTTTTTTATCTGTCTTATTTTTTACATTTTTGTTCTTGTGAAGCACCTCGTACTTTTTATCTTGAGAGGTGCTGTATAAAAGATCTTCTTTCTTCCTTTCTAGGATGGCTTGCCAGCTCCGTAACTTCATGGTAGTAAAATGTTTCTGACATTGTTTTAAGTCAAAATACTTGGAAAAAACATTTCATAGAAGTCAGTTCTAATATACGAAGTGATCCACAGTCATGTTTTGGTGTTGGTTTTGTGTGGCTTCTCTCAAGAGAAAAATCACAAGTCACCCAAGAACAAAAATGTAAAAACAAAAAACAACAAGATTAAAAAATGATTTAAAAATATAATATAACAGAGAGAAGTAAAGAATTGTTATTAAAAAAGAGAAAGTGAATAAGAAAGAGGTAAACAGCGGATCCTGCCAGGAAAGGCAGAATTGCTCGGAGGATCTGAATGAGGAGAAAATATTCATGAAGCTTTACTGCATATCCCAAACCCAGCCTCCTTGTCTTGAATTGCACCGAACTTATTTGGATTTGATGGATTAAACCATGAGATTCATTTGTACGTGAATTTGTTTTAGAGAAATATGATTTTTTTTTCACCAACTCTACTTTCTAATTAGGCTGCATTCATTTTTCCTCGGAAATGACAAATGAAAACTCAAACTTTTTTCTTGATTTACAAACTCACATTAGCAGTTATTTATTCAGCTCAAGAAAAAAGTTAAACATTTACTTTTTCATTAGCACATTTAAATTTTGTTTAATGAATTTAAAATCTGACTTCTTGTTGTTTTACCCTGTTTAAAAACCTCACATTTGCATTTATATTGTCACTATGAGGGAAGTAAACAGTTAAAACATATCCAAACAGCAGCTCTAAACCCTACGACAGATGAATGAGAGTGAATCCATGTAGACCTAACCCCACACAGTTGTGTTGCAGCTTCCTGCATAGCAAACTATTCAATAAGATTATCTCAAAAAGTTGGATCTGAAACAATTTCTCATAGTCATTATTCACGTATAATGGTGGTTGTTGAGTATGATCTCATACAAGAAAGGGAATGAAGTCAATTTGCTCAGTCGTGGAGGTTTTTTGCATGAAACCAGTTTCTAAATGAAAAATGGGAATTCCAGTTCCTCAAATCTGACTGCTAAAGAGAAAGATGTACAAAGGAGAGTAGTCATACTGAAATTGTGTTTTTATGTATTTCTCCAAAGAATGACTCAATATCTGAGTCAACCTATGAGATCTTTTCATGAAGAAGACTTCATAACAATTTTTCAAATAACAGAAAAAGTGAGTGTTGACTGTTTTTGCATCATTTCGCTCCAACATAAACCTCAGCTGAAAAGCTGCTTCATGTTAGACAGTTTAGAAGTGCTGTAGACCAGGCTTGTAACCAGTATAATACGTACCTCGATAAGCTTCTTCAGTGATTGTGACATATCATGATCACTTTGCCCTGACCTTCAGTGGGAAACTGAATCGTTAACTTTCAATGCAAAAAAAGTGGCAAAGCAAAGGAATAAAACCAGGCTTGTAAGTAACTAAAGATACTCAAAAATGGGACTTATTGCAAAATGGAAAAAAATAAACAGCCAGCTTGTTAACACTACCTTAAGCTGGGCGTACACTGTGCGACTTTTTCACTCGTAGCACTCAGCTTCAGCTCAAACTGTACGACTTCCTCGCAGGGCAGATCTCACGAGTCATGCGCTCACACTGTACGACCCAGTTCTCGGATGCGATCTGACTGCTCACACTGTACGTCTGGTAGCAACACATCGGACCTAAAAATATGCTAAAAATAGCAGTTTTACACAACACGTCAGACTTTTTTGTCTTGTTTTGCCTGTTGTCCTTCGGGAGTGCTGCAGGGGGACACACAGGAATTTATGGGGGTTGGATGAGGAAAACGAAATAAAGAAAGTAAATCTGTGTTTTGTGATCAGTTTAATTTGACATGAACACGACAAACACGCTTTCTTGACAATCTTTGTGAGTAAAAAAACGTGTAGAAATAAAAACGAACAGAGTGTGTTATTAGGGAAATAGCGGGCGAGCGGTGTTGATGCATGATTGCGCATGCGCCGTGAGCGGTTCTGATACATTTTGGGTCGAAGCTGCTCGCAGCGCCGCTTCAACAGTGCGATACCCTCACGAGGGACGAACTAAATATCAAACACGCCAGAAGTCCGTGCGAGCTCACGATTGCTAATCAGTAGCTGGTCACGCGGTGTTAATCGCCTCTCGTAACCCCCTGTACACTACACGATGCTCAGCGCAAAACTCGCCCCGATCTTGTGGATTCTCGCACGAGTGGAAAATCGGCTCAAAAAAGTGAAAAAGTTGCACAGTGTACGCCCGGCTTTAAAGAGCAAGTCACCCCCTGCCAGAGTCTTACTACACTCCAACTCCATGTTTGAAAAATCCAACTAAATGCCTGGCAGACCAAGAGGGCGGAGCCACCGACAAATACACACATACACAGGCTCACAATGACATTGTGACATCATAATGTACCAGCTAATGTCATAGACTACCTCTTAGCCAATAGCCATGGCAGATTTAAATTTAAATGCAGTGCAGAGTTTTTACCTGAAGACGGCACAACACTGACAGTTTTAGGCAGAAAATTTAAATGTTAACTAAAATGCACCAAAGTGCCAAATACATGTTTCTACAGGACAATTAGACACACTTTTTATAGTTTATCAGCAAAAAAAAAGTTGATTTGGGCATGACTTGCTCTTTAAGTAGATGCCTGGAAAAAAACATTTGCAGATTTAAATGTTGAAGTGGATTTGAATCCACTGGAACAGAGGTGTAATAATCTAATTTTTGGCTAAAACCACACCGGGCTGCTCTTCTGATCCAGATGTGAATGAAACGATACAAATTGGTTCACCTTCACATCCCTGCTCCATCTTTTGAGTATAATCATCGTTTTTTGCACTTGTTTTGAATCACTGAGGGACTGAACAACGAAACACCTTTTCATATGTAATTTATTCATTTAGTATTTTAAATAAACGTAACCTATTGCATGCCTGTGCTCCAACCCTTGCATGGCTCTAAACTAATGTTTAAAATTTAATCCCAATTCGCAGGAACAGAGTAGAACAAGCTGCACATTAGGGCTGCAACAAACGATTATTTGGATAATCGATTAATCGGATGGGGTCTCGACACGATTAATCGATTAATCGGATTACATGGGGAAATTTTTAAAAACTGCTATGGAAATGTTATTTCTCTCCTTCCTTCACTTTATTTAACACAACATTATTAGAAAACAGTTCAATAGCAGAAAAACAACATGCCATCACCTAAATTGTCTTATAAGGTGTATAGACAGAGACCCTAAGCTACATCTATCTGTGACCTAAAATGCTTGGTCCAATTAAACAGCTTAAGGGCAATTCTCATCTGTTTTGTTTGATCTCATCTGTAGACATTTATTATAACTGGGGATGTCAAACAACTAATTTTTAAATGTAATTAAACATAGGCTGTGAATTAATCAAAATTGATCACTATTTCCAAAAATGACTGAAAAAATAAGTTGTCACACACTCCATGGAAACTTTCAGAGAATCCACAAATAGTGGCTTTCAAATAGTTTTGTTACTTTTTGCAAGTTTAGAAA
>SSNQ01033632.1:0-13227 GCA_006942095.1 Nothobranchius kuhntae | reverse complement strand
CATGTTTCAACAAAGTAATCTCAGATTTTTACTTTGTGTCATGCCATTAAACTTAAAATGCTTAACCTGCAAAAAAGTAATAACCAACTTCATGTGCATGTTATTTTAACATTTATTTTTCCTTATGCACTCTGTGACTAATACTTACTTTCAACACAATGCAGAAATTCCCTGAATTTTACCACCATCAACTCTTCTTTGGTTCTTCTGTTACTACCCAGTACAGAGTAGCTTGGCTTGAGAAGACCAGCAACTAAATCAGCTGTCAGAGTTGTGTCCTCTCTTGGCGTGTCCAACAGCACACGCACACTGGGGTTCTCTCTCAGAAGTGACAAGAACTGCAGGGTCAGTTGAGAAAAAAAATTCCAAAAAGTGTACAACTTTCACAAGATAAGCAATGGCATAAGAAAATGTGATAATCTTTTTGGTCTTACTCCATAGTAGGTCAAACCATCAATTAGCTGATCAAGACAGCTCTGCCGAGTCAGTATGGCATGGTACAGTACTGCATTCTTTACAAATAGGTTTCTGTTGGCCATAGTGACTGTGAGTGGAAGACCTTCTACTTGAAAACGCCATGAGTCACAACTGCGGATTGCATTGTCCAGCTCTTCTTGTGTTGTTGCCTCTTCAACCTAAAATAATAAGGAAATGCTTTTACAGTTTGTGTTTTTTAGCCTTTAACAACAATTAAAAGACAAGAAAATTTGCAGTACTTTCAATTTCTTTAGTGTTGGGTCAACATATAGAAACAGTAGCAATCAAGACATTTGGTTATGATAGAATCAACAATTTTGTTTATAAATAACACTTATTCAATGCTCATTGTAACCATGGTTTTAAAATGCAACGCAACAATTGGTAGATCAAGGCAAGTTTTAAATCAAGTCTCTACGTATGCCCTATTGTTGATTGGTCTTGCCATAATTCACGTATTGTGCAGAAGTCTGGGGAAATTATGCAACATCAGTGCAGCCACTTGTTATTTTACAGAAGAGAGCTTTAAGGATTATCCATGGAGCGGGTTTTACAGATCATACCAATACACTTTTTTTGGAGTCCAAAATATTAAAAATTAAAGATCTAGTGGATCTACAGACTGTTCAAATTCCATTTAGGGGAAAGTGTAATGACTTACCTCTTAATGTTGAAAAATTGTTTACTCAGAGGGAAGGAGGGTACGTGTTAAAAGGAAAACAAAATTTTATATTACCAATAGCATATAGTAGGAAGAAAAGTTTTTGTGGTTCTGTACAGGGGGTGAAATTGTGGAATAACTTAAATACGTATAAAGCTTAAGGAATGTATAAATATAAAACAATTCAGGGAAAGCTTTAAAGAAATTATTTTGTTGCGTTATAAAAATTAAGGGCAATGAAGCGGAAATGTAAAGTTAACGAGGATGTATGACTGGGAGAGGAAGTTCTGTTGAAAATTTTGTTCCCAATGCTTTGGAAATGCTATTGCCAACTTCTCACAATTTTGTATAAAGTAATATGTTTTTGGTTTTGTAAAATGTATGGATACAATTAAAGTACTGCAATTTTATATTAGAATTTGAAAAGGGGGTGGGAAGTAATAAGTGTTAAACTTCAGCCCACTCAATTTAAAGCAGCAGTGACTATTTAAAAGTTGTATGTTTTTTTACATAATGTTTTGTGTTCTGTATATTGTGCATTGTTTATCTTTTTTCTTTTTGAGCGCTTGAAAAAAAGTTCAATTCAATTCAACGCTTGCGGGTGCGACTTTTTCACTCGCAGCACTCAGCTTCAGCTCAAACTGTACGACTTCCTCGCAGAGCAGATCTCACGAGTCATTCACGACCCAGTTCTCGGATGCGACCTGACTGCTCACACTGTACGTCTGGTAGCAACACGTCGGCCCTAAAAATATGCTAAAAATAGCAGTTTTTACTCAACACGTCAGACTTTTTTGTCTTGTTTTGCCTGTTGTCCTTTGGGAGTGCTGCAGGAGGACACACAGGGATTTATGGGGGTTGGATGAGGAAAACGAAATAAAGAAAGTGAATCTGTGTTTTGTGATCAGTTTAATTTGACATGAACACGACAAACACGCTTTCTTGACAATCTTTGTGAGTAAAAAAACGTGTAGAAACAAAACGAACAGCGTGTGTTATTAGGGAAATAGCGAGCGAGCGGTGTTGATGCAGGATTGTGCATGCGCCGTGAGCGGTTCTGATACTTTTTGGGTCGCAGCTGCTCGCAGCGCCGCTTCAACAGTGCGATACTCTCACGAGGGCCGAGCAAAATATTAAACTCGCCAGAAGTCCGTGTGACCTCACGACTGCTGATCGGCAGCTGGTCACGTGGTGTTAATCGCCTCTCGTAACCCCCTGTACACTACACGACCGCTCGGCGCAAAACTCGCCCCGATGTCGTGGATTCTCGCACGACTGGAAAATCGGCTCAAAAAAGTGAAAAAGTCGCACAGTGTACGCCCGGCTTAAGAGATCCCCTTTGTTTCTCCCTCATCCCACCCTCAATCCTGTCCCAAGCAGATGCACACACACACACACACACACACACACACGTAACACACACACACACACACACACACACACACACACACGTAATGGAGCTGGCTGAGTGCAGATGTAGTAGGTACAAAGAAAACGAAAATGCCATCAAAGGAGCCAACTGCACCGGGAGCACCAAGATTGGCAGCAATAGCCTTGGCTAGAGTAAACATTGGAAACACCCCGGCCACCACAGCCCACCGCTGCCCCCGGGGAAGCCGGCCCCCACAGAGGAAACACTAGTTTACTAATGAGACTAAGATAACAAGTTAAGAAGCAAATTAAACAAACAGCTGATAAATAAAAATCTAAATAAAACACACTGATAAAAGAAAACCAAGTAGAAAATATATAATTAAATTTATAAAATATTGTACAACAAAGTATTAAGACTGGTTAAAACTAATAATTATTACAAGTTAAAATAAATATGTAGGAAAATGTGTTATTTAATTAAAAAGAGTAAGTAATAAAACACATTTATATTTTATGTCTTATTGCTGTAGCCTTGAATTATTATTCTGCACTCTGGTCAACTTCAGTTGTTTTTAAATGTGCTATACAAATAAAACTGCTTTTTAAAATTTGAATTGAATTGAATTGAAATCTTTATTTTGAACATGTTAAAAAAAAACAAAGCAAAAAACAAAAGTACAACAACGTAGAATTCCAAGAGACAAATAATTACCTCAAAACAAACAGAAAAAGAAAACGAGCAGTCACAACTAATAACCTTCATGTTCAAAAAGGAGCAGGAAGAAGCATAAGCTTATTTAATCCCACCCCTTTTCCATTATCTAGAAATAAATAGATATACCTACATATACACATACATATATGTTTCTATCTACATACATGCACATACACACCTATTCACAATTTCAGTAACCCCAATAACACTTATAATAATAATAATGCATTGAACTTATATAGCGCTTTTCTAGACACCCAAAGACGCATTCACACACTCTCACATTCACACACTGCTAGTGATGGTAAGCTACTTGTAGCCACAGCCGCCCTGGGGAGGTCTGACAGAGGCGAGGCTGCCATTTGGCGCCGTCGGCCCCTCTGACCACCACTAACACAGGCAAGTTGGGTGAAGTGTCTTGCCCAAGGACACAACAGCAGGATACCCCTGGCGGGAGCTGGAATCGAACCCATGACCCTCCGATCATGAGGCAACCCGCTCTACCACCTGAGCTACTTCATAGTATACACAACCTACAGATATATACCGGTATACACATGCCATCATACCCGTGCCCCCGCAAAAAAAAAAATAAAAATTCTCAACGGGAACACCCTATCAAGTCTCTACCTCCTCCCTGTACCCTGCAAAAACCATATCCTTAAACCGCTTTTTAAACTGCACCATGCTCGGACATTGCTTCATATCTTTACCTAGTCTGTTCCACAGCTTCACTCCACATACAGAGATGCAAAAACTTTTTAATGTTGTTCGGATACAAGGATGTTGTAAAATTAACTCCCCTCTCAAATTATATCCACGCTCCCTTATAGTAAACAGTTTTAGAATATTGTCAGGAAGCAATTTATTTATTACTTTATACATAATTTGAGCAGTGAGAAAATGAACTAGGTCTGTGAATTTTAGAATTTTAGCTTTTAAGAATAGAGGATTCGTATGATCTCTATAACCAGTTTTATGGATTATCCGTATTGCCCTTTTTTGTAATATAAGGATTGATGATAGCGAACATTTGTAGGTATTGCCCCAAACCTCTGCACAGTAATGCAAATATGGTGCAATCAGGGAACAATAGAGAATGTGGAGTGCTTTGTGGTCCAGAATGTTTTTTACTTTACGTATATGATTATATGAGATTTCCAGTTTCGTTTATCATCTAAAATCACACCAAGAAACTTATGTTCAAGTACTCTTTCAATTTCCACACCATCTATATGGATCTGCGCTTGTGCATTTCTAAGGGAATTCCCAAATAAGATTATTTTAGTTTTACTTAGATTCAGAGATAGTTTATTCCTGATGAACCATCTTTTAATTTTGCACATCTCTGTAGTAACTGTATCCAGCAGTTCCTTTAGATCCCCCCCAGAACAAAAAATATTTGTATCATCTGCAAATAATATTAGTTTTAATATATCAGATACCCTACAAATATCATTTATATAAAGAATAAATAATTTTGGACCCAGTACAGAGCCTTGTGGAGCACCACAAGCAATGTCCAAACATGATGAGGAATGGACACCCAGCTTCACAAATTGTTTCCTGTCACTAAAATAATTTTTCACCCATCGCAGTACAACCCCCCTTATGCCGTACCGTTCAAGTTTATTAATTAATATGTCATGATTAATTGTGTCGAATGCTTTCTTGAGATCCAGGAATAGTCCAGCTGCATACTTTTTCTGATCTATGGCATTTGTAATCTCCTCAGTTGATTCCATTAATGCCAGAGATGTTGAACTTTTCGATCTAAATCCATATTGACTATCAGAAAGTAATTTCTATTTATCTAGGAATTTGTCTAATCATTTATTAAAAAGTTTTTTTTAGGATTTTGGAGAATTGTGGTAGTAAAGAAATCGGCCTGTAATTTGTGAAGTGGTGTCTATCCCCAGTTTTATACAGCGGCACAACTTTAGCTATTTTCATTTTGTTTGGAACTTTTCCAGTCTGAAATGATAAATTGCAAATATATGTTAGAGGTCCAACTATTCCTTCAATGACCTTCTTAATAATTACCATGTCAATATCATTACAATCAGTAGATGTTTTATATTTACACATGTGTACAGTGTCAATTATTTCTTTTTCCTCCACTGCTATGAGGAACATTGAGTTTGGGTTCCTGTCAATCAGGCGTTCCCTACAGCCTACTTCTGGCAGTGACTCAGGAATAGAGCCCTACACTGAAGCCCTAGGCCCTCGGGTCGGCCCGGCCCGACGGCTCGAGGGCCGGGCTTCGGGCCAACGACTGTGCAATTACCTCGGACACAGGCCGGGCCGGGCTCCTTTATTTTTAATCGAAATCATTAAAAAAGTGAAACACTTAAACGCAGAGCCCTGCGCGGGACTGTTTTCTTCATCCCGCTCCTGCCCGCTCCCGCTGAATTTCTGACCATTACCGCCTGCAACCGCAACGTGTGTGTTACACTCCCGCCTGCACCTGCAGCGTACATGTCTACTCCCGCCCGCAACCGCAAAACTTGGAGAAATTATTACCTCACAATAAAAGAGATGTATTGAGTTTGCGTCCTCAACATGTCATTTTATAGGTTATCCGCTTTCACCGCAGCGCTGCGCTCCATTTCAATCAGGCTGTACAGCAGGATTTCCCCTCGTAGCGATATTTTCTCTAACCCTGATTGCTTCATACTATTGATCGTTGGAAAGCTGCTTTTATGTACTTTTAGAAACCGTTGGAAGTATTTGAATCTGATCAGCCATTCAAAAGTTATAAAACGGAGCATTTTGGATGACAAACTCAGCACGTCTCTGAATCTGTGTTGTGATTCGTTGCGCTCAAGACAGAGAATCCCGGATTCCCGGTGGCTACCGTAATGTATTAGATATGCACGAAAAGCCCCATTTTTAATCTTTTCAGCACTTTTGGAATTTTAATGATATATTGAACTAGAGCGGGGATCGGCAACCTGCGGCTCTTCCATCCATCTGATGCGGCTCTCTGTGCTTGTAAAATAATGAATGGATATTTAAATAAAATGCTTTATATTTTACTGAGTTAATTTTATATCTGTAAGTCAATTCTATGTGAAGATTGTCTGTGAAAACCTGAACAGACCCAACCCAGTCTTACTGTGAGACTGGGTTGGGTCACGCTTGTGAGTAATCATATACGCTTATATGAGCTGAAGAGGATGTGAGATTCTGGGATTCTCCTCGGACGGCTCCTGGATGTGTCGCACATTGGAGACAGGAACAAGCGCTATTCAGCCAAAGTTTCATAATCAGGGAACATTTTCTAAGTGACAAGTCTCTCTGAGTGACAGGGTTTGGAAAACACTCGCTTCAGTGGGAGGAAGCTTCCCGCATGCGCCCTGGTTCTGCGACGCTCGGATCCTGCACGTCTTTTAACACATTGGTCAGGATTGACGCACTTTGTTTTCATTTAGTTGTTAAAAAAAAAAAAAGTCGGGCTCGGGCCAGGCCAGAGAATCCTGAAAACCTTTTCGGGCCGGGTCGGGCTGGGGCTCCACCCCCTCGGGTCGGGCCGGGCCGGACACGGGCTCAGATTTTAGGCCCGTGCAGGGCTCTACTCAGGAATTTGTTCTGCTAGTTTTGGTCCAATATTGACAAAATAATGATTAAAGCTGTTGACCATATCAGCAGTGTTTTCCATAATATTGCCATTGTCAATAAAATGTTGAGGATAATTACGTTGCCCAGAATTATTTTTAATGATACCGTTTAAAACATCCCATATACCCTTCATATTATATTTATTGTTGTTCAAAGTTTTACTATAATACTCCTTTCTACATACACGTATAATATTGGTCAACTTATTTTTGTATTTTTTATATTTATTTTCAGCATCTTTTGTTCTATGTTTTAGGAATTCCCTATGAAGTGTATTCTTCTTTTTACATGCATTTTGTAAAGCCTTAGTGATCCATGGTCTATTTGAGTATTTATGCTTTCTGCTGTATTTTATTATTGGACAGTTTTTATCGTACAATTCCATAAATATTTTTAAAAATGTACCATATGCAATATCAATATCAGCTTCTTTGTACACATTTTTCCAGTCCTGATTTAATAAATCGTTCTTAAGTGCATTCATAGTTTCATCAGTCCTTATACGTCTGTATCTCAGTTGTTCTTTGTGCTGATTTCTCTTATAATTGGTGTTATAAACTGCAAAAACTGGTAGGTGATCACTGATGTCATTAATTAATAATCCGCTCACGATGTTGTTTTCCATATTGCTGGTGAAAATATTGTCCAGTAAGGTGGCACAATGCGGTGTAATTCTGCTAGGCCTGGTTATTCTAGGATGTAAACTCAAACTGTACATGGTGTTTAGGAATTCATCAGTCATTTTATGCTTTTTCGGATTCAACAGGTCAATATTAAAATCACCACAGATAAACAAAACTTTTTGATTTGTTTTAGAGAATATTTCTTCTATAAAGTCATTAAATAGCTGAATACTAGAACCAGGTGTTCTATATATACAGCTAATCATTACATTTTTCTCTTTTTCCTTATAAATTTCAATTGTTATGCATTCTAATAAATTGTCAACCGCAGATGTCATACTTTCCACCACCTTATAATTTAAATTTTTGTCCACATACACAGCCACTCCCCCTCCACTTTTGTTCCTTCTATTTACTAAATTCACATCAAATCCCTCCAGTCCAAAGTCCAGTCCTTTTTCCGTGTTGATCCATGTTTCAGAGATGGCAATAATTCCAAATGGATTTGTCAACTCATTTAGATATTCCTTTATATTGTTGAAGTTAGCATATAGACTTCTGCTATTAAAATGGATTATTGATAATTTATTTTCCGTATTGATCGTGTGTTTAAACTGTTCATCAGTGAAGTAGCAGCAGTTATTGCTGATGTTGTAGAAGAAGTTATTTTCCGGGTCTATATAATTTTCTAAATCTAGAACATTATGATCTGTGTATCGAAATGTTCTCAGTTCCAGATTATCATAAACAGAATTCCAATGAGTTATATCGATATTGTTGCCGTATGCAGATGGAAGTTCTTTTAGACTGTACCATATGTTGAGTTATGTGTCACGTCACGTGTTAGTAGTCATACCTCCAGAGTGAATTGAACCTCAGTATTTGTCCAGCTCCTCCAAGTTTCTGATGACCAACACTCTGGCTTGTTCTGGTGCTCCATTTAGTTTAATGAATACCTTACAATTGGTGGTCCATGTATTTTGAATTTTTCCCAATTTCTTCAAGTAACGTGCTTTTCTGGCGATGTCCGCATTTTATTATTTTTTTGTCAGATGTTCATTCATGAAGACATCGGATCCTTTCAATTTCTTCCCTTGTTTTAACAGCGCTGTTTTGTATTTCCTGTTAACAAATCTCACAATGATGGCTGGTTTGTCACTGTCATTTTTTCGGGGTAGAGGATGGCAAGCCTCAATGTTGTTATAATCCACTTCCACACCTTTGGACCGCAGGAAGGTACCAACTTGAAGCTCCGTGGCGTTAACATCTTCCTCTCCTGACCCTCCTACATTGTCAGCTGCGACCGCCCGGGCGTATGACCGGGGTTTGATGCGAAGCCCCGTGATAATGACATCGTTTATCTGGGTGTGCTGCTCCAAATCCACCACTCTGCTCTCCAGGTACGCCAGCCGCCTATCTTTCTCGGCGTTCTGGCTGCGGAGAGCCTTAACTTCCTCGACCAGGTCCAGGATGGCTTTCATCTGCATTTTGACAGCAGAAATCTCCTCTGTCATAAACTCCAGTGACTTCTTAATATCGTCACCTTCCTCGGCTGACAGAACCTTTTTCGGGCCCATGCTGAGAGACGCTCTGGTTAAAATCCAAGTCCCAAGTTAGCGGGCTAGTTAGCTTCCAATCAGGCTGCGTGGCTGCGTGATCTCCTCCAACAGTGCCAGCTTTGCCAGGTTTGGGAGCTGTCGGAGGCCCGCGAGGCTTCAGTGATACTTGTTGTCTTTTTCTTTTCTCTGTCGGCAAAAGGAAAACCTCGGTGTGTCCATTTAGTTGGGGAAAACGTGGAAGTGAAAATTTGAAATAAATGTACACAAAAATTACATCTACCTCTGATACTTAGCACACCCTTGTAACAATAAGCTATACTTTGAATAATAAATAAATGGGGAAAGATGGATAGTTTTGTAAAAACAACATTCAGAAAACTAGGGTTATAACAGCATTGGTCCAGTTTGACAAGCTGACCTTGCCTCCTACTTACTACTTACTTTATGAAATGGCTTTTGCAAAGCGCAGTCTGTCAAATTTCTGAAAGTTTGTGGCCAAAAAGACAACTTGGTTAATGATGACTGAGTTAATTCCAAAGGTTTTGTTAAAAAAAATCTAACAAACTAAAAATCATAAGGAAATTTCTATGTTGATTTTTTTTATTAAGACTTTTCTTTGTTTTATTTTGTCAGGATCCCCATTAGTTGTTACTAATGTGATAACAACTACTCTTCCTGGGGTCCACACCATACAATCCATATGCATTACATTTAAAAATACCTTTATTTGTCCCTCAGTGGGGAAATTGCAATAATTGCAATAATATAGCAATAATCATTAAAACAAACAATCAGTATAAATCAAGATACTGAGATTTTTCTTTTTCTGTTAATTCTGTAAGCAATTTTTAACACATTTGATGAACACAAAAACATGGTGCATTATCCCACTTCCACTGAGTAAATTATTAAATTGCTTTACAATATATTTTCACCAGATTCCCTAATGCTTACCTGTGCAGGTTTATGCATTCCAGCCATTATGTATAGACATGTGCTGGAGCAAATCGAAGCCCCCCCCCCCCCCCCCCCAAAAAAAATGACGTTGCTGGAAACATTGGGTTTGATTCATTTTTTGCTTCCTTGTAGAGTACTCATATATTGAAATGGGAATGTTTGGTCCACAGGGCAAATGTTCTTCTGAAAATGGCTGTGATTTCCTCTTTAATTTGTGCTTCAAACCGCTCAGATGTGAAGGAAATCTTTCCAATGAGAGAAATTTCAGCCAATTTTGCTCTGGACTCTCCTTATGCGCATTATGCTGAAGACATAGGCAAGCACACAACATCCCTTGTATAATGTTTGCAGGCTTTGCATTTCCTTTGAAAATGTGTCCTGACAGCATGATTTGATGGGACTGATGGAAGGGGGACCTACAAGAATTGAAACAAACACACACACAGACACATTATGTTCATATACATTTTCACAGTAAAGCATGTTGTCTTGATCAGAGGATTTTAAAATATGGCCATCATAAAGTAATGCCCAGTTTAGTGGGCATTCCATTGTTTGTCAAATCAAACATCAAACATTTAAAAAGGTCAGTGAGCCACTGCTTCACTGTGGTGATATTTTGCACACAATTATTGACTAGCCTGTGAGAAACGTTTCTCATTATTATGACCAATTACAATCCCAACATATAACAACAGCACTAGTATGAATTGAGATTGAGATATTTCAAAATTCTTGTTAGTATGGATTTCCTTAACTCTGAGGTTCGATTGTTGATTAAATGTTAAAACGGCTTGACATACATACTGTTGCGCTGACTATCTGTTTTCTTCCGAAAATAGCACGTCGCCCCACCATACAAATCCCTGATATATGTGGCCAGCGAGTCCCTGGCTCCTGACCAGAACGCAGTCGTGCAAAAGTAAATAGATTGCCAGTCTGTCACTGCTGTTAAAAATGAACTGCGGAGAAAATGCTTACCGAGCGGCTCGATGCTCCTCCATTAGAGGTGGTTGCAACGACTGGTCTCAGATTTGCATCGGTGGCCCGAGAGGAAACCTGTTTTTAAAAGAAATATCGTTTAACTAGATAAAACGTTAACCCAATAGTCAGAAATACACAAATTCCCCGCTAAAAAATAATTTAAAAAGCATTTATATAACTGTTTTAGCTTAGCTAGCGCTATAGCTAGCTGGGCTAAGGCTAATACGGGTCGGTCATGAACTTTTTTTTTATTTTTATTTTTTTATTTAGACATTTGAATAACAAACATACATGGTATTGTAGAATATAGAAAGGGTATAAACATTCCACATCTTGTAATAACAAGTTGAACAAGTTATGTATACAACTACAAGTATACTTAAACAAAAAGGTATACTTTAGGAGAAAACAGATTAACAAAATAACTGGAATTTTTTTAAAAATAAAAATAAATAAATAAATAAAATAAAATGCTCAAGGTACAAATAAACAAGTAAATCAAGTGAAATTATACATTCGGCATAGCTCTAGTGTTTTACACGCTTTGGAGTTAGTACTGTTATTAAGATTCTTCAGATAATTGGAAAACAGGGCTTTAAAAGCAAATATGTTTGGACACTGTTGAGAGAATTTTGTACAATGTATGTGAAATTTGGCAAAAATGATCAGAAGATTAATAATATTTTTTTTTCCTGAAATAATTTTATCGGTATATGAGAGGCCAAATAGAATATAGTGAAACTTCAGTTTACAAGAGGGATCAATTTTGGTGTTTATACAATTATTTAGATCAATCCAAAATACATGTGAATAATGCATTCCCAAAATAAATGACATATTGTTTCCTCTGCATTGCTGCAAAAATTGCAAAGAGTATCAACATTTATCTTACGTTTAACCAGATATGTCTTTACCGGATAACATATGTGGATCAACTTAAAAGAAACCTCTCTTATCTTATTAGTTATAATAAATTTTCTTGGTAGAATCCAAGTGTTTTTCCAGTCTATATCATTGTAAATATTGTTCCAGTAAAATACAGCTGCAGGTTTGGAAACAATATCTCTTTGAATGATTTGTCTAATACATTGATTTGTGGCTTTATCACTCAATAAAGGACATATGTTACCAATGAATATGCTACCGGGATTTAGTTCTGGAATAATACAATTTCTACCCTTAGGAGCAGACACCAATAACCTTCTCACTCCATCTGGTATTGCATCAAAAACTACAGCGTATTCTCTTGGAGTGACAGGAAAATTATAAACAAACAAAAATTCCTTATGAGAAAATAATTGACCATCATTCAGTAATTGACTTACAAGTAAAATATTTCTATCAACCCATTTTTGAATACAGTATAATGATTTATTCTTAAATTTAATATCCTGATTGTTCCAAATGAAATATTTATGGGGAGAAAAGTTGTGAGAGTATATCATTAACCAAGATGATAAGAGTTGACTATGAAAGTTGGAGAGTTTAATCGGTAATTTAGAGATATTGTAATTGCATCTTAGCAGAAAGTGCAATCCTCCAAATGAGTTAAAGACGTGGTTGGTAACAACGTTCCAAATTGAACTGGGATTCTTTTTAAAAGAGTTTGATCCAAAGACGCGTTTAAGGAGGTGAAATCTAAAGAGTTTAGACTGCCAGAACACAATTTGTTTATCATTACATTTTTTTTAACATAATGTATTCTCTTTTTCCAAATGAAGTTAAATAATATTTGATCAATTGTTGTGCATAGTTCTTTCGAAACATCAAGTGCCATAGCTGCATAAATAAGTCGTGAGAGGCCTTCAACTTTGGCTACCAAGGATCTTCCGGTAATGGATAAATCTCTTTGAAGCCAAAGATTAAATTTATGTTGTATTGCAGTTATAAGAGGGTCAAAATTTTCAGATAATCTGGCATCTTGGTCTTTTTGAATGATAATACCAAGATATTTAACCTTATTTTTAAAAGGGACACTGTTGGTCTTTCTTTCTGTTAGACCAAGCACGGGTACGGAGAAGATGGAGTTAAACACCTTTTAAGTTGACAGAACGTGGAGACAAATGATCAGAAGTCCATTCACTGTTTCACCGCTCATGAGGGGGAGAGCCTTTGCAACATACAGCCGGTCCCGCGACCTGCTCCCGTCAGTTGCTTCGGACAGACTCTCGCCGTTCTGCTGAAAACGGCTGATTTTTATTGAAGATTACAGGAATGTTACATACGTAGTTTGCCATACACACACGTAATTCTGCC
>SSNQ01033631.1:0-11461 GCA_006942095.1 Nothobranchius kuhntae | reverse complement strand
CAATACATTTTACCTAAAATATGCATAAGTTCTTTCATTTCTTTTTAGGGTGTATGTTCAAATATGTCAGATTTGAATTTCATGCTATGATTTCAACAACTTAATCGAGTTTAACATTTATAACACACATTTTCTTGTTTAGCACAACTAGTCAACCTTGCCATGTGAGAGTTTCATAAACCTAGCATTGAGACTGAGCTGCAGGAAGGCAGTTTTCTGGTTTTTCAGACACCAGTATTTGGTGCATTAGTACCATGTTGATTGGTCGAATGGTGCCATGGCGCAAACTGTGACTAGCTTGACTGGTTGGGTGAAATCCTGGTTGGGTGAAATCCTGTAATTCTAAGAGTGCGTGAAAAGGCACACTCACACCATGTGAGACGCTGGTCCTATAACGGGTTCCGCCTGAATTTCCTCATCAGTAAAGAGTTTACCCTAAAATCTGCAGCTATGATTCCAGCAACATTTTCACTGCTGTCACATCAACAATGCTCTGAGCTGACTCTGAACTCTGATCATCTCTTTGTGAGACGTTTGTCCCTCGTTCTCATTTCAGGCTTTAACAACAAAGATCTGCATCTGGAGAAAGATGATGTCATGCAGGTAAAGAAAGTATCTCACGCTGAATGCTGATGCTTCCAGAAATAGAAAGTCGATTATCTACACAGTGTGATGCGTCAAACACATTAATGAAAACCCACCCGAGATTTGTGAATACATTTCTGATAGCCTTGACATTTTTTTCCTCCCCCAACACCTTCGATGCAACTTGTCTGAGGATTTTGCAAGTCTTTGAGCACACTTTTCACAGAGGTAAATCTCAGAGGAGAACAGCAATGTTGTGCAGTGACAGTCAAGTGTGGGACCACGCAGTCTCACATTCTTCTTTGTTTCTTCTTCTGTCTTTTATTTTCTTCACTTTTCTTTGGTTACCACGAACATACTGAGCCTTCCCAATTAGCAGTTTTCTGAAGAGGTGTTGTCACACTCTGGGAATACGATTTACAGTTGTTCAAGCTTATCTGATGTCACTGTGAGAATCTAAAGAAAGATAACATTGTGCTTGATAACAACCCAGAAAACTATAGGAGGTTTGGAAGATTGATTGGTTGAAAGCTGGTCTAATCCCAGCAGTGTCTGTCCAAGCTGCTTATACTCAGCTGGGAAACCGCTGTCTGCTGCCAGATAATGTAGACCAATTGCAAATCACAACTGCCTTGTTGTAAGCTGGTTGAACACCTCCACAGATTTTTCAGAGGAGGAAAAAAAGGTGACTCCATTCATTATGTTTGAAAGTAGACAGTGAGTGAAGTAATGATGACAAACAGAATAAAACCGAGCCAACACACGTCCCAGTGGACCATCTTCAAAAAAAAATATGTTGATCTTCTAACAGAACGGCTTCATCTGCCTCAGTCTCACGACACCTTTACTATACCAGCTGTTCCGTTGATAGGTGCACATTTGTTAGTGTTATGTTCTGTTCTTGGGGGAAAGATGAGCCAGAAACATCTGCAAAAGCAGTGGATCCAACTTTATGTACCTTAAACCTGTTGCAAAATAATCACAGAAATAACTGTAATTGTTTATCCATATCTGAATAAATCATTAACTGTTTGCATGTGTGCACGCACACACCCACTAAAAAAATACCAATTTATATGATTTAGTTGAAAAAAAAAATCCTCTTAGCCTAGTTTACCTTAAAGAAGAGTACTTCTAATGTTTAAAATGATCATGCATGTCGATGATATCTTCTTCTATTCAATAGGCTTGATTTGTCGATTTTCTCAATAGTAGAGTCCTTGTTGAACATACCAGTGTCTTTGATAGAGTAAATGATAAAAAGGTTTAGGTTTTCACTGCAAACGGGTTTGCAAAGAGAGTAAGTCTTCCAAAACGTTTCCACCCATAAGACTTTGAAAGTTCTGTTAAGGTCATTTTTATTTTCATACCCTAAAATTGTCATGAGCAGAACTCAGAAGACCCGTAAAGACACCAACACAGTATAAATATATATATAAAAAAATTATTTTAAGCAGAGTTACCAGATGGGTGAGGCTGGAGACAGTCGGAGACAGGCGAAGGTCAAAATGGCAGGCAGCGTGCAAGGCAGGGGTCAGGAGAAAAACAAGGTCCGGAGGCAGAAAACAGGCAGGGAGAATGGCTGGAAGATTTACTAGCAGGGCTGTAATAATCTGGCAGAGACTGGATAGGTGGATGGTTCTTTTATAGCAGGGGAAGCAGGTGTGTGAGATGAGCTGAGGAGTAAGGAGCAGGTGAAGTGGATGAAGGTTGATTGCAGGAACAGGTGAGATGAATGAAGTTGATTGTGATGCTGACTGAGGTTGCTGACTGAGGTTGCTAGGGAAAACAGGGCTTGGCGAAGGGACAGGTGAGCTGAATGAAGAGTAAATGAGGAGGCAGAGGAGGGTGAAGGATGGGAGTTATGACAGAACCCCCCCTCAAGGGCGGATACCAGACGCCCACAGGAAACCAGAGCAGGGCGGGAGGAGGGGGACCAGGAGGGAGGGCCAGAAGAGTCTGGTGGGCCGGCGATGGGGAACCAGGAGCCGGGACTGCGGGAGTCTGGGGATAGAGGACACTAGAGGACGAGGACCAAGAGGGGACACTAGAAGACGATGGCTAAGAGGAGACTGGGACTGGTGGGGACATAGGCACTTGTAGGAACACTTGGGACTGGAACACTGGGGACTGGAACACTGGGGAAGTAGACTCGGGAACAGGAAGGACCGGAGCCTCTTGGACGGGCTGGACAGGAGCCGATGCGTCCTCCGGGACCACCGCCAGAGCAGGAGCCGATGCGTCCCCCGGGACCACCGCCGAGGCATGATGCGATGCGACCTCCGGGACCACCGCCGAGGCATGATGCGATGCGACCTCCGGGACCACCGCCGAGGTAGGACAGACGGAGGTGGAAACTCTGCTGGATGAGGATGTGGTGCGGCCTCTGGGACCACCGCTGGGCGTGGATGCGATGCGCCCCCTGGGACCACCACTGGACGTGGATGCGGTGCAACCCCTGGAACCACCACTGGACTGGGGCAGGCGGAGCCTCTTCAAAAGGCGGAAGTAGGAACCCCACTGAGCGTGGATGCGGTGAGCCTCCTGGGACCACCGCTGGACGTGGATGGGACGGAGGGACTTAAGGCCTGAGCGGCGTGACTATTAAACCTTGGATCCGGGAGCCGGTCACCTGACGAGCCTGTTTGCTGGCTCCGAGTAGATCCAGGATTTCGGCCACTCTGGTCTCCAAAACCAAGATGCTGCATTCTACTCTGAGTCGCTGCTCCTGTGTTGGTGTCGAGTCCATGTTGTGGCCAGATTATTCTGTCATGAGCAGACTCAGAAGACCCGTGAAGACGCCAATACAGTAAATATATATAAAAAAAATATTTTATTTTAAGCAGAGTTACCAGATGGGCGAGGCTGGATACAGAGTCAGGGACAGAGACAGGCGAAGGTCAAAATGGCAGGCAGCGTGCAAGGCAGGGGTCAGGAGAAAAACAAGGTCCGGAGGTAGAAAACAGGCAGGAAGAATGGCTGGAAGATTTACTAGCAGGGCTGTAATAATCTGGCAGAGACTGGATAGGCGGATGGTTCTTTTATAGCAGGGGAAGCAGGTGTGTGAGATGAGCTGAGGAGTAAGGAGCAGGTGAAGTGGATGAAGGCTGATTGCAGGAACAGGTGAGATGAATGAAGTTGATTGTGATGCTGACTGAGGTTGCTAGGGAAAACAGGGCTTGTCAGGAGCTTGGTGAGGGGGGCAGGAGAGCTGAATGAAGAGAAAATGAGGAGGCAGAGGAGGGTGAAGGATGGGAGTCATGACAAAAATGCTTTCTTTCCATAAAAGATCACAAAATCACCAGTTTTCACATTACATTTGAGATGTTGATTTTGCTTTAAAAGTTGTTGATGTGACAGTATTTTTTCCCCCGACATACTGATACTATGTTTTTTTTTTCGAAAATAAAACCCTGCCAGACACATTTTTGTTTCATTACAAATATACCACCATGCTTTAAATGTAACTTAAATGAGTGGACACTCTCAGAGACTAATGCTGTTCAATGGTAATTTTACAGTGCAGTTGTGTATTTTCTGACTATTTTGGATTCAAACTTTTCTTTTTTATCCTCCTTAAGCAAAATATAGTCATTCCTATTTTTCCAAGACCCTGAGCTTTTTATTGTTTCACTTTGGGGAAAATCTAAATAAATAAAAAAGAACTCTTGAGCTACTGTACAATATTTTTAAACTCTTCAGTTTTACCCTGTCTTCAAGTCACAGAAAGCAGGTGTGCGATTGCGGTATGCTGTTAAAGGATGTGACCTGCTGTGTTTTCATTTATTCCCCCAGGTTTCAAAGGTAAGGAAGAGAAAGTCTGTTGGAGTCAGCACTATGCCACCTAACTGGATGCTTCACACATAACTGATGCAATTTTGCACATCATGGGGGCAGAAATAGGGTAGATAATATTGATATTTTCTCACACTAACTCAGAATCATGGTGGGAATCTCATTGGAACTCCTGGGCCTGCGTGAGGCAGCAGCCGTCACATCGCCCAGCTCCGTGAGAAACAAAAAGATTCCAAAGTATTGATTTTTAATGGTGGTTTTTATCTCAAATGAGAGCTCTCTGGGAATGCCATTATCCGACAGCCGCTCCACTGGACTGCATTGATTAATTTTGTCTTTTGAAATGGCAGCCACGAGATCAGTGAGTACTTTCCTTTTATTCTGATATAGAAGTCAGTATGTGGCCCATTGCTTTGATTTTCTTTTCTTTTCCTGCTTAACTTCTCTCTTTTCTCAGAACTCAGCATTTCTTGGAAGTGATGCAATAAAAGGGATGCAAACTGACAGTGACGGATTTAGCAATTTGGGGGCCCAAGGCGAACACAGACATGGGGCCCCTTACACTAAATTTTCGACAATCTTACCTTTCACTGGATTTGCGAAACTCTCCCCTCTTCTGACATGAGTTATTTTCCCTTTTTATTAGTCCTCCTCTTTTTTCCTGTATTTCCCTCCCTTTGAGCGCTTTCAACATTTGCTCTGCTTTCTTCTTCCTGTCAGTGCTCCTGTGCTTTTGCCTTTTTTTTTAAATATATATATTTTCCATTTTGGTCTATGTTTTCCACCTTTTAAACATTTTCCATTGTCTTTCCTTTCTGCTTCCTTTTGATGTTTACATCGAAAAATGACATCATTTTCAGAAGTGAAAATAAAAGCTTTTATGAAGCATGCTGCTTCTTTCTCTTATTGGAGCCACTAGGATAACTCCGTTTCATGCTTCATGTTTTGACTATCGCTTTGAGTTTGTTACGAACGCTGCCGCCTCTCTTCTTCTTATTATTATTATTTGTGGTCTTATGGCACTTGGCAAACAACAATTTGGTGCACTACCGCCACCAACTGGATTGGAGTGGAATGACTACCAATCACTTACTGTTTGTGCATCGCCATCTTAATAACCCTCTTATGACCATAATTATAACAGGGCCGCCTGATATTTTTTTTAACTTATGGCTGTAAAATTGTAATGAAATTGTAATAAAAAGTACAAAGTGTGTGTAACTCTTCTCCTTTTTTCAGAACAACCTCAGCTTTCAGTGTATGGTTTGTATTTAGAATTTATTTCTATTAAAGCCTTTAAAAAATCAGCTTAAAAGTGAAAAAAGCAAAAAACGGATTTGAATTTTTTACATTTATTACTGAACAGGAACTTCAAAATTACTGGGCAAACAATTTGGAATGAACAATTTAAACTTTAAACTGTAACTTAAAAAAGTGTGAACCTTGGTATCTTAGCAGTTTTTAAGACCATTTATTTTTGTAAACTTTCAGACGTTTTTATTTGATGTGGTCGACCTTGAAGCAGTTTCTCTTCAGCTGCAGGCAGAGTCCTGCACACCTCACACCACCATGGGGTGCTTCTCTTGCACACCATGCACTGCTATACCAAAAACTTTTGTTTTAGCAAAAATAATTATTTATTGTAAAAAGATAAATAATGCTGGAATGAAGCTGAATCTTACAATGAGCAAATAGTTGAGGTTTGTTCAAATAAAAAACAATAAAAAATAAAGACGGAACAAACATTCATACCCTGATGTCCTTCTTCGTGGTCACTGTCTTCAGATATAAGCCTTCTGGGACACCAAATAGATCGTGTTGATTTACTTTGAGGCATTTCCTTAATTTCATGCGGCTTTTTATGCTAATTAGCTTCCCCGTTCCGTTATCCGCTTTCAAAGCGGCACTGCGCTCCCCTGTGCTTCGTTTCATTCAGGCTGTACAGCAGGATTTCCCCTCGTAGCGATGTTTTCCATAACTCTAATTGCTTCATGCTATGGATTGTTGGAAAGCTGCTTTTATGTACTTTTAGGAACCGCTGGATTTTTTTGAATCTGATCAGCCTATCAAAAGTTATAAAATGGAGCATTGTGGATGACAAACTCAGCACGTCTCTGAATCTTTGTTGTGATTCGTTGCGCTCAAGACAGGGAATCCCGGGGGCTACCGTAATGTATTGTATATGCTTTTCAGTACTTTTGGAATTTTAATGATATCTTGAACGGTTCAGGAATTATGGCAATGAAAAGTGCCTATGTCCATTCCCGTCGGCGGTGTCAGGTTGGTAATAAGAATATTGGGGCATTAACAGAGGGGTGCCGGCGGTCAGGGCAAGGGGGCTCCCCAACACAAGGGGGCCCCAGGCGGCCGCCGACCTATGCCTAATGGTAAAACCGCCACTGCAAACTGACACGCTCGCTCTTAAGAGCCATTTTAATCTTTGTTCTTGACTTCTCGAGATTCTTTAAGTTATTGAGAAAAATAGCTTAAGAAATATTTGTTGCTGGACGTCTGGACAGCGTATCTGCTTGTTTTAGGTTTACCACGGGGGAAAACTTGAGCAAAACCACTTTCCGTGAAAGGATTTGTACACTTTATAAGCTCACAACACTAAATTAAAACTTTCATAAGTGAAGACTGACAGCTCAATAACCTTCTGTGCTTGGGGATTCTAGGGGGCAAAGTGCTGCAAAATGCTGAACCGGCGTCCCAGAGCTGCAGAACGGGGTCAGTGCTGGAAGTGGCCACCTGAGCTGGGTGTAAAATGGCCAGTAAATCACTTGTAACACCAGACACTGCTTGTGTGTGTAGGTGTGTGCTCAAATCTTTGCATTTCAGTGCTGTTCACATCCTTAACGCTCAGTCTGCACAATGCATGCATGATCAGCCAGGAGATTATGTGCATTCAGGCATCAGGGTACTCCGTGTGCTCAGATGAATGTTTATGTTTTGTCTTTTTTGCCAACATTTGCATGTGCATATGTGTATTTTTTTTTTGTGGATGCACACAGGTCACCCTGAAGCCTGCTAGACCAGATGTGCAGGAGTTTGGATTGTGCTGCGTGATGAGTGGCTCCCTCGCTGACTCTGCAGACTTGGAACAATGCACACAGGTCTCTCCAACTAATGAGCCCTCTATAAAGAGAGCACACAGATCGAGAATTCTCTCTGCCCACAGTTTCAATCAAGGCCCTCCATATCTGACGAGAAGAGATTTGTATGCTTTTGCTGGCACCGGAACAATGATTTTGACACAGAATGCAAATAAGCATCAATGACCTGAGGTGGTTCTAAGTTTGTTTGTCTTTTAAAGTAGACAGTGACAAGTTCTGTAGTGAAAGAGGCTTACAGGAATGCAGAAGTGACAAGGCTATTTTTGCATTTCTGGGGTTCACAGATTGTTTTTCTCCCAAATTTGGTTACAAAGCTCTTTGTGTATCTGGGACAGCATCCAAAAAACATATAAAACAGACTTCGACTGTCATCAGAAGTGATAAACACATGGTGTCACATTCACCGTGTGAGAATACATTCTGTTTTACCAGTTACGTCTGTTGATTTGACTAGTTTTCCCTTCCTAATGGACTTAGAGCAGGCTTATATTTATAACACCTCCCTATCCTTTTGGGGCAAGTGTCCAGATTTCTTCCTCTCTAATGTCTTTACATTATTCACCTCTAATGTATTTAATTCACAACGGTACTTAAGGTGGGAAATGTTGAGACTGTTTCCTTCATTATATTAAATATAAAACACTTGACTATAACCATGTCTCAGACACTGAAAAAAGGATTTGGGTATTCACCTGATTTACTGTATTTACTTGCATGTACTAGATTGTAACTTTTACATTCCTTTCATCGTCCAAAATGTGTAAAGAAGTTTGAGCAGCATTCATCGACTTGCGTTCATTTTAGTGACTGGATTGTGCATTATGATCCTGAACCATGCTCAGTGACAAATCGACCAGGATAAAGCCTGATTTATACTTCTCCATCCGCTCCACAAGGGAGAGACACACACGCATTGACAGACGTTTTGCTTTCTGACCTCACCGTCTCTTAGGGAGTGTTACAAAGCAATTCCCCGCCAGGACAACAGAGGGCATAGCACTGTTCGGTGGTATCCTGTCATGTATTCTGTCCAAGATAGTGCATTTACTATTCCGTTTACATTGTGTTTTTTGTATTTCAGGGACTTTTTAACACGAACAAATTTGTCTCTCATCCTCCTCCACCTCTTCATGCACTCGCCACTTCTAAACCCACGTTCCCATCATTTCCGTCCACGAATAAAACGCTTGATGCGGATCTTTTTACTCCTCCAGTCACAGGGGAATAAAACATTTAAATTTTTAGAGTTTTTCCATCAGGTAGATTTTAAGCTTCCCCGTGTCTGCCGCTAGATACCTCTGGCTCCCCTTTATGCTTTTAAGGGCACAATGGGGTGCTGATGATGACAGCTGCATCCTGACCAATCACAAGCTTGCGATCTCCGTCTCGGATGGATGTTTAGAAAAGAGAGCTAGACTCCGTCCATCCTTGCGAGCCACACCACTGAAACTAATGACTAAACCTTGGTAACATCGTACCAAAGTAAAAATCAAACAAAATGTCCTCACTTTGCAACTAATGTCCTCAGTTTACAGGTAAACATTTTTTCAATGGTCCTCACTTTGATGTATAGAAGTACAGTATATGTATAAATGTTTATAAAAGTACACACACACACACACACACACACACACACACAACATTATGCATTTATTTTTCTGTCAGACTTTGGTCTCAGGAATCCTATGCTTCAATGAGACATTTGAAAATATCCCTTATTATGACATCACAATAAGGAAAATTAGCAATGAACCACCTCACTAATATTATTAGCTTATTTGTATTGAAATGATGGTGGTGATTGTACGGCTTTGAAGCTGACATCATGACGCAATGCGTTATGGGAATGTTGCACCATTTTTAATGTCCACGAAAGACGATAACAAACTGAGAGACAGCTTAAAGGCAGCTCACAAGAAAATGGGCGATATTAAAACAGATGCAAAGAAACAATACCAAGAAAAAAATTGTACTGTCTTGGAAATGTGGACCGTGAGTAGAATTAAGTCTCAGCAGTGGAGAAGAGACCCCTGAGATCTACTGCCGTTCTTCCTCCTGTGGGCTGTTTCTGTGCAGGGAAATGCTTTTCTCTTCTCTGTTCATGTAGAAAACACACAAAATCACCTGGAAAGGTAACCTAACTTTACTCAGTCTGAAGAGGAAATCATCCACTGATGAATTCAATTCAATTCAATTCAAATTATATTCAAAAATACTTTATTAATCCCAGAGGGAAATTGAATGATGTAGTAGCTCAGAATAATAATAATAATCAAGTCATCAAAGAGTTATTGTATATTACAATGGCTGTTGGCAGGAAGGATCTCCAGTAGCGGTCAGTGTTGCAGCCAAGCCCCCACAATGCGGCTCAGAAAATGGTCTCAACCCGGAAGTACCAAAAATTGCAGTTCCACCCTCATCCGCTGGGGGCTGGAGTCAGAAGCGAGCAAATCCTCATTGACTCCCATGTTAAAAATACCAATTTCACAGCAGAAATAAACATGTTTACAGCCTGGTACCAACACATGTTTTTTGTTTAAATGATCTAGTTTACACTCATGACAACTCTGAGGGGGGTGAATTTTTTTCTCACTGTTCTGTTTAAGTGTATTAAAAGCCTAAAATTCTGTATAATTAATGAGCATCAGACCCACGTGACCACCGCCTCAGACTCACGTGACCACAGAGCTAGCTCCGTGGAAAGGCCTCAGTAGAGCCTCGGTCTGGCCTGGAAACTGTTTCGGGATTTTGAGTCTCTCTGTTTGTGTAATTTGTTTTGGATATTATTGGTGCAATCCCTTACGAAAAAGAAGTATACTTTAAGTATCTAATTTCAAGTATACTTAAGTGTACAGAAGTTTATTTGCATACTTGTTCTTAAAGTTTACTTAGAAGTATACTCCTTGGGACTAAATTGGGCCACTAAAAGTATACTTGAAGTATACTACAAGTATACTTCAAAGTAATAATTTAAGTTTATTTGTAGTGTACTTCTGATATAATTGAGTATACTTTTCTCTTTGAAAGTATACTTAAAGTAACCTCACAAGTGTACTTGGAGTGTACTTCAGATATAATTGAGTATACTTTTCTCCTTGAAAGTATACTTATAAGTTTACTTGTAGTGTACTTCTGATATAATTGAGTATACTTTTCTCCTTGGAAGTATACTTAAAAGTAACAATATAAGTTTACTTGTAGTGTACTCCTGATACAGTTGAGTATACTTTTCTCCTTGAAAGTATACTTATAAGTTTACTTGTAGTGTACTTCTGATATAATTGAGTATACTTTTCTCCTTGGAAGTATACTTATAAGTTTACTTGTAGTGTACTCCTGATATAGTTGAGTATACTTTTCCCCTTGAAAGTATACTTATAAGTTTACTTGTAGTGTACTTCTGATATAATTGAGTATACTTTTCTCCTTGGAAGTATACTTAAAAGTAACAATATAAGTTTACTTGTAGTGTACTCCTGATATAGTTGAGTATACTTTTCTCATTGAAAGTATACTTAAAAGTAACAGTATAAGTTTACTTCTAATAAAATTGAGTAAACTTTTGCCCTTGAAAGTATACTTAAAAATAAACTTTAAGTAGCATTATAAGTTTACTTGTAGTGTACTTCTGAAATAATTGAGTATACTTTTCTCTTTGAATGTATACTTAAAATTATACTTAAAGTAATAATATATGTTTACTTGTAGTGTACTTCTTATATAATTGAGTATACTTACAGTTTTGAAAGTACACT
This sequence comes from Nothobranchius kuhntae, assembly GCA_006942095.1. Classification (NCBI taxonomy): domain Eukaryota; kingdom Metazoa; phylum Chordata; class Actinopteri; order Cyprinodontiformes; family Nothobranchiidae; genus Nothobranchius; species Nothobranchius kuhntae. The sequence continues at coordinate 213 of SSNQ01033631.1, read as the reverse complement.
TTACAGTAAACTTGACGTAATATTCTTTTAGTACATTTAAGTATCTCTATTTTTTCTATAAACACATACTGCAAGTAACATTTAACATCTGCTATTTGCTTACTACCAATACATTTACTTTCCACTATTTACTGATACTTCGTCTTTATGCAGAGAAAAAAAATTAAATAAAATAGCTAAGTCATTTTGTTTAAATTTATTAAACAGAGAGAA